>JAYMTA010001578.1:0-19433 GCA_036897625.1 Pelargonium cotyledonis
GCCCTTGGGCCCTTTCAGTGTGGTCCGGCGGGGGGGGAACGAGCCCGCCGGAAGCTTCTCTCCGGCCGCGCCGCCGCTCAATATTCCAATGACGCAGATCACTGCTACCGCCACTAGTAATCCGATTCGAGCCATCGCCGATCAACAACAACACTGCCTTTTCTTCACCGGAAACGCGAAATGCGATCTCTCAATTTGTATATTCTTTTCTTGCTGTTTGAGAACTGTGTTTTTGTATGTGTGTTTTGGTTTTTATACAGTAAGGCTACCCAGCTGTCTGCAAAGACAGGCAATCTATGAAATGTCAGAAATGTCCTTGGTCTGTGGTATTATTTACATATATGCCATCCATGGGTGCTTCGAGTCAGCGACTACAGCATGAGTTGGTGCTCACCCATTACCTTTATCATTACAGCCACTATCTATTCTTTTTCTTTTTTTCTTTGTTCTTTCCGGAAATTCAATGTAGTATTTTTTTTTTTTTTTAAAGTATAAATGCTACAGATATCCCTAATATATGAGAAACTCACTCTTCAGGTTCTCAGACAAATATTTAGGCTCTTCCAGTATCCAGACTTAATACTATTTGGTCACGTAGGCCCTTCCGTTAGGTTTAGTTAACGAAACCGTTAACTCGCTGACGTGGTACTGACGTGACATTTAATTTAATATTAATTAATTATTAATTTCATATGTGTCGATATTTGACATTTAAAATTAATTTTAAAATGTAAATAACACGTGTCGCGTGCTTATTGGTTCAAAATTAATTAATTGAGACAAAATTAAAATTGAACCAATAAGAATGTGACACTCGTTATTTATAATTTAAAATTAATTTAATATATGTCAATGACATAGCATTTAGAATTAATTTTAAATTGTAAATGACACGTGTCGCATTATTATTGGTCTAATTTTAATTTTGCCTTAATTAATTATTTTGGACCAATAAACAAGCGACACGTGTTATTTATAATTTAAAATTAATTCTAAATAAACGTCATCGACACATATGAAATTTATAATTAATTAAATTAAATGCCACGTCAGCGCCACGTTAGCGAGTTAACGGTTCCGTTAACTAAACCTAATGGAAGGGCCTACGTGACCAAATAGTATGAAGTCTGGGTACTAATAGAGCTCAAATATTTGTCTGGGAGCTTGCGGAGTGAGTTTATCATAGAATGAGAGTCTTTATAGCATTTATACCTATTTTTTAAGGGACTGTTTGTTAACTCTAAAAGCAGTTTGGTAAAAAGCTCTCCCATTGTACTTTCAAAATATCAATTTGTCTGGTTAAGTTTAACATAATACGCTATCTGGATTTATTTTTATTTAATGTTCAAGTTTTTTGCGGTAAGTCCATGATATTGAAAATTTGATATTTTGAAAATTCAGGGAGCTAGATGATGTGAATAATAGTTTAAAAGTACCTAAATAAAAAAGACTTATAATTTAGAGTATTTATATGAAGTTAGTTATTATTATAATTTTATTATAAAGGGTAAAATTGACATTTTAAAATAAAACAATGATTTCCACAATGTTTTATTTATCAAATACAACTTTGTTACACTTCAATTTAAAGCCCCAATTGCCAAACACAACATCAAGTTTCTATAAACTTATATTTTTTCCTTTTGCCTAGTTGAGAAGAAAAAAAAAATCTCTCATACAAACAAGCCCCAAAACCCATTTCCATCCCCTGCAAAATTCCATATGCCTAATTTTTACATTAACGTTAGCATTAAAAAAATTTCGTTCATAAATGAAAATCAACAACAAAAACTTTTATCAATGCCAAACTACGTGAAAATAAAATATATTCTATTTTGAAATGAGGCAGTTTGGCAATTTCTTCACCTCCAAATTACATTTTTAATATAGTATTAATAAAAGTTATTCTTAGAAAAAGATGTAATAATTGAACCGACAAATATCTCATCTCAAATGATAAAGCAAACATATTTTTTTTGCCTGATCCATTTTGACTATGCAAATTGGACGTGTCATTTAACACATAGTCGTGCACACAACAACACGACTTGTAGTCATACTCAGATCTTAACTACTTACAACTAGAAAAGACCAAGCTAACTATTATAGTGCAAGCAAGGACTTGTTTGGTTTCTTTCTACAACTAAAAAGGCAAAATTCACAAAGCAAAGCAAATGAGAAACTGCAAGAATTAGCTGAAGGAAAAGAGAAACTTTAAACATGTTTCTGTAAGAGAGATAAGCACTTACAAATTAAGAAAAAATGACTAGTTACGCTGCCATTACGACACTTTTCATTCTACTAATCTTCGTAGTATGGCGGTGTTGACTGAATGCACAGTTCGGCCTCCTCCCCGTCATCGTCATCATCATTATCATCTGCATCTACCCAGTTACTCCGGTGACGTTGTGAGAAACTGCGACCGTCAATTTCTGATCTATCTGGAACTAAGATATTGGAAATTAATTAGCTATTGCAAGAGTATTGGTAAGTTTTTACCCATTTAACTACCACTTTGACTAACCTTGGGATTTTTCCATAGGACCCTTGTCTGTATGATGAGAGCTGATAAAACTGGTCAAGAGAATACAATTACAATAAATAGTCAAAACTTAAAATAACACTTTCAGATATCAAGCACCTACTTAAACATTAAAATAAGTACATAAATCCCCATAATTCACTTCTCTCTATGTCCAAACAGGTATCCTCTCACAATCAGCTCATTCCGTACCGATTTTACCTACCAAAGATGTTCTACACTCACTAAATTGAAGAACAAAAACTGTGTGGTTTTCTCAGACAAAGTCAATCCTGGAATCAAGAAATATGAAGCTTCACCTATGGGGAACAGATTTGCTCAAAAGTTCCATACTATGATGCATATGAATTGGCTATTAAAAAACAGGAAACTCACCAGCAGTCTTTGTATCAAATGGCAAATAATGTTTAATCAAACCCATGAGTCCGTTATCTTACTGATGAGACTTTACAACCTTTGCCATGTGGCATCTTCAACTAATCTGGGGTACTCTAATGCATCTAGACGCTGTAGTGTCTTGTATCACTTTATACCCTGACACTCAGAAGGCTGTTTTAATGGTTCATTACTTGTAATAGAAGATATAATGCAAGAAATGAGGTGCTGGGAACTTTAATATAAAACTTGAACAGAAAGAACAGCAGAACCGTGAAACAAACAGAAAGATTTATGATCGAAGGATACAAAGTTGGAGCTACAGGCACATCTTCCCTAGTATTTGGAGCCTTTGAAATTTGCATGGTAGCAATTCTCTGGATTTCTCTATGTTCATTAGCATTTAAATTTCTTTCCTCATGAACTTGTCTCTCTGCAGAACCAGAGCCACTCCCACTTCTGGCTGCACTTCCTGCTCGAAGTGATTTGTAGTTATAACTAATAAGTTGAGGATTCAAATTTCACTTTTACCAATAAACAGAGAGCTATGATTACCTGAAAGGTCAGACCAAATTCTGGTGTGATCTGATGGATGCTCAGAAACATTTGTTCTAGACCTCTCTTGACGTGACTGGGACGCTATTCCAGGTTCACCCTGATTATGCACTGGAGCAGCCTTTACTGGAGGTTCAGATTGGTTGCCCTCATGTAGCTGTGAGACAAGCATGGTTGCAAGTACAAGTGTGGCATCAAAGTTTGAACAGGAACCATCATCTAGACCGAATTTCGGAGCCATTAGAATAGGCCTGATTTTCCAGTACATGTTTTTTTTTTCAAAGTCAGTCATTATGATTGTTAATTTCACCCAAACTGGTAAGCATGAAAGACAATTTCCACCACTATATGAATATTCCAATATAATGTCTAGAATCATCAATTCTGTAAACCATCACTAATTACTTGGCATAAAACTCATTCATGTCTTGGATGACCTACAAGTTGATTAAAAGGGTAATTGAAATATTTGAAAATGTAAATTATGCAGTTTGCAGATATCACCCCATTGACACTGGAATGAAGTTATAGCTTTTGTGGAAGAGGATGAATCTCCTTGTTCAATGCAAAATGAATAAAATGGACCTGATTCCTGACATGGACCCCAAAAGAGGATGATAAGAACTAGGGACATCAGTTTTAGTACCATATAATATCCAACTGGAGGCTCTACTCTTATAACTGGAATGAAATGGTATTTATAAACCATGCTAGATTCACACAAATACACAACTAAGTTATTTCCCAAACAATATTGGGATTCATAACTCAAATCCTTTAGCAAAATTTCTTGATCTTATGGTCGTCTTTTCCTCCACTCAATACTATCTAATGTTATCCTCCATTAAGCCAACCAAGTGTTATCATATCTATGCTTACTACTTTTTTTTTTTTTTTTTTTCATGTTAACTTATCTCTACCTTTATCAAAGATATAACAGCAATAAATGAAGAATAGCCATTTCATTGGAAAAAGAAGAAAGGAAAGAACTCCCTTATGGACTTGTTTTTGGATTATACTGCCCTCTTCAACTTGTTGAAGCCCCTTTATACGTTCTTTTTGGTTGTGCTAGGTACAGAAAGGTGCATATGGATCTTGAGACTTGCCGCAGAGGGCAAGGCAGAGGTTGGGGACTTAGGAAGAATGGGAGCAATATGACTACATAACTTAAAAATATTTTCTACGCAATAGATATTTAATAAAAATTTACTTATAAATGTTAAATTTAAAACTTTTGGGATATGTAAAGTCAAGTATTTAATTTAAAACATAAGAAACTAATTCAATTCTCCGTCAATACAAAAAATTCAAAACTCTTAATTATATGCTTAATAAAAATTTAAAAACTAATAATTCTCATGTCATCAAGCATCACATATCTGTCTTGTCGTTTTATTTTTCATTTCCAATTTCTTCATGTTCATTTTCGTCATATTCATCTACAATCATTGAAGGAGTAGAAGTCTATACCTAGAAGATGATGAAGCTTTTGCTCCTTCTGTCCATGTATTGAATGAGTGAAACAAATCATATTTAATAACTATGATTTCTATAATTTAAAGAGTCAATCATTCCCTATAACATATCTCGAATATAAGTGTAAACAACATTTTTCTCTACTTAAGGGAACATATATCTATTCTATTAAGTTTCCCAACCTGCCTTTTATTCATGAAGAATGTATATTATAATTTATCAACATTAACAATTTTACATTTTTGTGCATCAGAATTCGGAACCAATAACAAAATGCATAATTTTTTTTAACAATATTATGACATGTTAGCTATACAGCAACAAAGTAACTTGTATTCATAATCAATTCACGCAATAAACATGCATGCTGGGAAGAAGCGTATAGTTCATCATGGAACTTTCTAAAACAGAAACTTTTGACTGGGGAGAAGAGAAATGAAACAGAAAACTAGAAAGAATGCCATAGGAGATAGAAACATCTTACTCGCCAGCTTTCTCAAAAAATAAGTGAATATCGACTTCACAGCCCTCGCAGAAAGCAAGAAAAGCCTGAAATTCAGAAATGATCAAAGAAAGTTGAAACAAATACTTCAGTTACATGAAATGGGTATCCCACATATCACATAATTGCAGTTCCAAATATACAGCACAGATGAATTCAATAGGCTAATAAATATGTACTGTTATACTGACACAATATCATATATCGAACACCACTCTTTTTCTTTTTCTTTTTTTGAGCTCTCGAACACCACTCATTAAATGAGATAAAGATAAGAAATCAAATATTAAATCAATGAGGATATGGAGCCATCATTACAATACTTTCAACTCTTTCACACCAAATGTCACATCTACAGCATCTCCTGTGTGTGTGTATTGCACAAATTCTTCTGTAGGATCTATCCACAGTTGAGTATGTAGCAATGAGTCATTCTCTGGAATTCAAAAATTGAAACATTTATTTCCTGTTTGTGTCAATTCAGGAATATGCACAGTGTCCTTATTTACCTTTTGTAGGATCTATATAACTTCTAAGCTCTACAGCTTTCCCTCCAATCTCATTGGCAGCATCTGAAGGTAAGGAAGTGGGTTCTGTTGCTATAACAGTGATCTCTTGAAGAGATGACTGAAAATTAGCTAGCAATCTATTAAGGTCGCGTGGTCTTACAACAAGATTGCTCGGGAATTTTCTTCTATCAAGAGACAAATGCTGTACGTCTGGTTCAACATTGCAAGTAATCCAATAGGATTTTGTCATTCCTGCATAATAAACAACACAAAATTGTTCAAAGCGAGGATAAAGAAAAACGCCTCTGAGGGGTAATATGATCAACATTTTGGGATCATACTATGATCATATGACTCGTTCAATCATAGCCATAACCCATGAGGTGGGCATCTTATAAATAAAGTTTAATACAAAAATATGTAATCCACTAGAAGCAAAATATAAGTTTTCCCTCTATGTTTGCTTTCTCTATTATTATGACCTATGTCAGCATTGTCCTAGACCTCCTGGTCACTATAGATTCAGTTCAACAGTTTAATAATTTAACTACCATTCACTGAAAAACATGTTACCAAGTTTAGACCACAGATGGATAATTTCTTTTTCTCTTTATTTTTTGTACCATACTTTTGGTGGGGAAGGGGGCCATCTAAACACTAAGAAAACAGGAAATTTCGCTCAGTATTTTAAGTGGCACATAGAATGAGCCTAATTGCCTAATTTATTTGTACATCTAAGGTAATATACTTGAATGCATCCTACTTTTTGGACAGTGGACACAAAACCATGTGAGATACCTAGATGTTTTATTTTCTTCCTACGATACTACATTGCTATTGGGATAGTCCTGATGAATCAGTTGCAGCAATCAAGACTATCAAAGAGTGATGCATTCTGCCCCCAACGCTGTAGCACCCACAGTCATTCCATTTTTTCTGTAATTGAAGCAAAGATAAACTCTTACTACCATAATGCATGGAATACACTGACCAGTGTTTCAATAAATAATAATTCCTAGTTGTCTATCAAATACAGTAGTAAGCTGAGTAAAATAGTTGTGTCGACAATATTTTACCATTGTAGCATTTCAAAGTCCATTGTACTTTTGTTGCATCAGGATCGGGCAGTTGCATGCTCAAATGATCAATACTTGCAATCGGTGTCCTAAGAACCGAACAAACGGCCTGAACATACAAAGTTAGGCTGGATGTGAAATAACAGACCCCAAAATTCTCATAACAAAATGTTAAAGATACTGCTAACCTTCAAAAGCACACTAAATTGCACTTGGCTACCAGAGATTGTACACACATCAAAGAAGCCGAGCTTAAATGTAATGGATTGGTAAGCAGATCTTGAAGAATTGAGAGTATGAAATGCAAGCTGCAGGAAAATTTGACTCCATGAGCATATGAATTCTATTCAGATTCAAATAACAGGTGTTTGACCCAATGTTTAGCTTCTGTTTCATGATTTTTTTAAGATGCAACAAATAAGCACATAACTCAACTGAGTAAGCACAGCTACTCCCTCCAAAACCAAATAACATAATAATGGTGAATCTAAAATTACAAAAATAATTTTCCTTCCTTGTTTTCTCTCTTTCAAACCATAGCGGGTTTGATATTCTCCCTCAATTCACCAATCTATACATTACGCAACCAAAAATCATAGAACAGTAGCAGTAGAAAATGAATAAATTCAATAAACATTAAATTTGCCAAAACCCTAATGTGATCCTTCTAACATTTCAAGAGACAAATACAAAACAAAACAAAAAAATCACTACAGAAATCCTTGATATGACAGCTCTACCTCTTCAAATAATAATTGAAAACAAAAACAAACGAAAAAACCTTAGATTTGAGCATGCTTAACCGATAAATTACACCACAACACTTGACAATTAAAGACGAAGATACGATTAAACATTAAATTTCTAAACCAAACTAATAGTTTCCTCCGCCAGTACAGATTACTATGTTTACTGGTTAAGAACAAGAGCTGAAAATTTGAGTCAATAAGAGCATGGACTGTAAGCGAGAGAACCAAACCTGAGAAGGAGAAACTTGAACGGTAAGCTCGTTGCCGATACGAGCGAGAGACGTGATGGATCGAGCAAAGGTCTTGAGAGCGTTGCCGCTGAGACTGAGCTCCATTTTCGTTTTGCTTCACCTTCCTTCTCGCCTCCACTCTTTTCTCTGCTCGCGCTTCTCAGTTCACATGGTCTCGTTGGATTGGCGGGAAAAGGCCAGTCTAATGGGCCTAGTTTCTGGACCATTAGTTTTGTAAATGGGCCCATCAATACTTTGGGCCTAAATACAAATCCAATTCGTTTGTATGGTTGGCTATGGTAGGGTATTTTGGTAATAACGAAAATCTCTGACTCGAATTAGGGTTTTGTAACAGAGATATATAATTACAAGCCCAGGAAAGAACTGAATTTTCCTTGTTCTACGAAAGAGCTCTTCGCTAGTTGCATCCACTTTCGCCTCTCGCCACCGGTACTTTTTCTCTCTATCTATCCAAATCCTATGCGCATCATATGAATCTCTATTTTTTTTTTATGGTTAATATAGTGGATTTTGATTTACTTTTTTATAGTTGATTTCTAGGATTTTATGTGTGTTGAAAATAATTTGGCAGTAACAGTACTATCTGTTTGGAGGTCGAGAAAATGTAGGGATTCATAAGGTTGAATCTGGAAATGTAGTTATATTTGTAGCTGTTTGGATTTTATCTTATAATGTTGAATCTGGAAATTTTGTACTATTTACCGAACAGAGGTGTTCTTAGAATTGGGCTCTGCTGGATTTTGTAAGCCAAAACATTGAATTTGAAATGGGTTTGTTTGTTGCTTTCCTTTCCATTTGTCTGTAATTACTGTTCTTAAATTTCATACATATTGCTGCCAAAATTATTTTGTTTTGATATGGATTTCATGTTCTTGGTTGCTTCTGTTGTTGTTTATTCATATATTTAATAAGCATAATCGTTTGTCTCAGTTTTGCATAATTTTTTCTGACATAGCTTAGATATTTGTGTAATCAGCTGCTTGAGTTTGTTGCTATCTGCAACTACTTAGAGACATATTATTTGATGATGTGACCTGAACATTATTGGATCAGGTGTATTGAGCTTTTTGTTTAAAATCATCCAAGATGCAGAACGATGAGGGTCAGAACATGGATCTCTACATCCCCAGGAAATGGTATAGTTTATTTTTTTTATTCTTTATTTTTATTTATATGTTGTTTAAAATTAGTGATCTTATGCGGGATATGCTATGCCATTACAGCTCTGCCACAAACAGACTGATTACCTCAAAGGATCATGCTTCAGTCCAGCTTAACATTGGACATGTGGATGAGAATGGTTTGTACACTGGTCAATTCACCACACTTGCTCTATGTGGCTTTGTCCGTGCTCAGGTAATTGTTCTTGCAAATCTTATATTTTTCTATAATCGACCATTCACATTTACAGGCAGTTTTCTATAGTTTATACTTCCTCCATCCCAAAATGAGTGTCTTGTTTCCATTTATTGCAAAAATTAAGAATTACAAGATTATTTAGTGTTTCCAATATAACCCTCACTTTCTCCACCTACACCTCATGTGCACCCCATGTGCAAATTTGTCTATGTGCATAAGTGATAAGGGTAATATAGGAAAAACAATAATATAATAACCTAAAAATAGAAACAAGACACTCATTTTGGGACAAAAAATTTTGACAAACAAGACACTCATTTGGGGACGGAGGGAGTAATAAATATCAGAAGTATATTTAAAATCCAGGGAACAAACCTTGGTCCTTTGCAGCAAGCACATCAGTCAATGATGTGAGCTTCTCCTGTAACTCGACCGAGCTGGCTTGCCCATCCTGCAGCTCCATCATTCTCTGGTGCAGTAAGTTTCTTTCCTCCTCCATCTCCTTCAATTGCTTCTCCAAATTATTTACCTGAGTTTTTGAGGACTGAAGTTCCAGCGAATAACTCGCTGCAGAAGCTTCAGCTACCTTAATTTGACCTACAAGTTCCATGGAAATCTGGTCTTTTTGCATGTCTTTCTCCTGGATTTCTTTTTGCAGTTTAGCTACAGTAGTCTTCATTTCCTTTAAGCTGCTATCTACAATATCACCTTTCATACTAGCAAAATCCTTCACAGCTGACAATAGTCTGTCTGCCAATGTCTTGATGCAATCCTCAGAAAATAGGGACTTTCCACCATAAGAAGGTCCATCAGAAATGCTGACAGATTCAATGCCAATCCCAATATCACCAACAGTACTTCCGACCAGCTCAGTTTTACTGTTTTCAACTTCAATAATTGAGCCAGTGCATACTTCAAAAAGTGTTGCAATGTTTTTACGTAACACTATATTTTCCTTTTCCTTTTCTTTTCCATTCGACTCCATGTCAATAATATCTTTCTTCATGGAATCTAAGGAATTCCTATGAGTAATCATTTCTCTATGAACAGTGCCCAATTTTTTTGATAGTTGACCAGTTTGATCATGTAAGAAAACTGAGTGTTTCTGTATAGTTTCTTTAAGGCTGCCTATGTCTGTTACAAACTCTTGCAAGTGGTGCTGTATGAAACTACAAACTTCAGTGACTGCATTGTCTTCGAAATAGTCTTGCATATTGATATCAGACATGAAGTCCTGCAAAGGAAAATTCAGATTATAAAAAAAATAAATCTGAGCAAGCAAAATTGCTCTCAAACAAAAGGTAATATTCCACACAAAAATGAACTACTGACACTCCAAAGACACTTGAGGAAAAAGGAGCAAAAACACATAGCAAGGAGAATCAGGAGCATATTTTATTTTATTTTATTTTATTTAATCAACCAGATGCTCTAATAATTATTAAGAGTAGGCATGTTTTAAATGCAACAGTAATAGTACTAGTAACAACAGCACTACCTTGGCATTCAGATTGCTAGAAATAAAGCCCCCCGCACTGAGACCAGGTAAGCTAGTCATGTCAGAGGCATCACTCAAGTTCAGGCATGACTCAAGACCAGCCTCCAGATTGCGCAACAATTCCAAGTCCTTGGAGAAAATATCGGCAAGAACAATATTAAGATCAAAGAATCCCTTCCTGAGTTTCTCTACACCAGACTTTAATCCCATGAGGTTTTGCCTCTCCTGAGAGTGTGTAGCAGATAACTTTTCAATACGTAAAAGAGCTTCAGTCCTTGCAGACTCTGCCACATCCCTTTCTTTCAACAACTCTCCCAGTTCAATTGAAGCTTTTGCTAGATCCTCTTGGAGACCATCATTTCTCTCCTGAACTTCATTCAACTCGGCCAGGAGCAGCTCTGCTGCTCTTTTAGATTTCTGTGATTGTTGTTCCGAAGAAACTACAGCTTCATGCAAATCGCGGCAGACATTTATGATATGCTCCAACTTTTTTATTGGATCATTCATATTAACTTCACCACCAACGTCAACCTCACCTAAAGTATTCAAAATCATGCTCAAAGTGCCGCCTTTTTCCTGTAGATAATACTCAGTTTCTCTAAGACGGTTCTTCATGAACAGGCTCTCTGATTCCAGAGCTTCTACCCTTTCTTGGTAAGTAGATAGGTCCCTAATCTTCTGTTCATACTCCACAAGAACATTTCCGCGGTGGTTAATCTCAGATTTCAAGCTTTCAATCACAGAATTCAACTCTTCAATTGTTTGTTTCAGGCTATCCCGCTGTTGCACCAATGACTTCCCTTTTCTAACAGCAACATTTAACTTCTCTCTCACCGAAGCTGACTTTTGCCCCTCCTGCCTAACTAGTTCTTGCAATTCCTTTGTTTTTCTGTTTAGTGCTTCAACTTCATAACCTAAAGATTGTTGCTTCTCCAAATGTCTATCTCTCTCTTCCTTCACATGCATCAATTCAAGCAAAGCGGCCTCCAGTTCTTTCTTCAGATTTGTGGCCTCAGTTTCCTCGGTATCTTGAGTATCTCTAGCACTTGCATCATACAGCGCTTCACCTTCTTTTCCAGAATAGTTCCCCACATTTTCAGGCACATGTTTTACCTCGGAAAGGGTTGAATAACTCTCTAAAAGTTTCCTCAGTAATGCTTCAAGACACTCGGTACTACTCCCACCAGAAGCCAAGTCTGCTGTGCCAGGATCCTTAAATGCATTACTAATCAATTCCTGCATTCTTCTTATCTCATCTTCTATGTGTTTGGTAACCTTCTCATTCTCAAGTTTCTCAGCCACATTCTCCTTCAAAACAGCTACCTCATTCTGCAGCTTTTCATTATCAAGCTCTAACTGGACAGCCTTTGCAGAAAGATTCTCATGACTATAATTAAGATTCTCCAATCTTTCAGAAAGATTATTCCTCTCCGTAACAACTGCTTGGAGGTCAGTGACAAGGTCAGTTATTTTACTTCTTGACTCCTCCAAATCAGCAGTCAATGATCCATAATAGCTTTCAAGTTTATCAATCTTCTGCTGGAGAGAACTTCCCTCGTGAAGAGCCTCTGAAAGAGCACTTCCTAACCACTCAATCCTATCCTCTGGCTCTACAGATCTCAAGTGCGACGGCATATTAATCTTGTCTAATAACTCTTCCCATCTCTGCACTAAGTAGTTCCTTTCCATCAACGATTGTTCCAGCATTTCATTCTGCTCAGCCAAACCAAAAAACTTACTTTGAAGCTCCTCATATTTTCTTTTCAAATCATCACCTGCATTTAAGTTTGGCTGTACATCTTCCTTCCAAGCATCCATAACAACAAAACCAGAATCCAAGTATGAACCCCCTCCACCGGAACTCTTTTGATCCCAATCGGACACAGGTGCAGAATTGCCAGCAGCCGACCTGGCCAACCAATCAACCTTTTCAATAATATCTCTTGAATGAAAATGTTCAGGGAGATCTAGGTCTTCCAAAATCTCTTCTATTCTCTGGAGTATGGAATCTTTGTGTAGGAATGATTCTCTTAATGCAGTAGCAGAGTTACGAATGTATGAAAGCTCAGATTCTAAAGCTTCCACACGTTCGCCTGCCTCAGCATAAGTCTTAAGCTTTGATTCTACCTCAAGAAGCCGTGTCTCTTTTAACTGCAACTCCTGTGAGCACCTCTCCAGTTCACTGGATTTTTCTGCAAGGGACTGCTTCAGACTGTCACGCTGCACAATCAGACCTTTCCCTTTAGCAACAGCTATGCTCAGCTTCTCTCTTATAGAAGATACTCTCTGTTCTGACTGTTCAAGTTCTGATGCTTTGTCCTGTAACTGAGATTGTGTAGATAAAACAGCTTCCTCCGCTTGGCTCAAACTTTCCTTCAGAGTAAGAATCTCATTTACATGCTGAAGGTTAATGGTGTTTAACTGCTGTATCATTTCCTGTAACTCCGTTATTTCCATCATCCGTGATGCAAATTCTTCTCTGGACAAGCTCACTTGCTCATCAGGCTCATTGTATTTCTCAACAACAAATGAGACGAGTGACTCCAACCGTAGAATAGGTGGTTTATCTGAGTCAGCATGAGCATCTTTTAGTTTTACAACACCCTCAAGATCTCCAACCAACCTATCAATGACATTTGAATCAAGACATCTTCTGTGAAGTTCCTCAATATCTTTTGTTCTACTCATCAACTCAGCATTGAGTTTGTTGTTAACAGACTCAAGTTGTAGCTTCTCACCCAGAAACTTCCTCAGTTGTTCAATGAGGGTCTCATAGTTGATAGGATCAAGAGGATCAAGCTGTTCCAAATTTTGCATGTTCATCTCACTTTCTTCAGCAGATCCACACGAATCAATCACAAGTTTGCAGAGGTCACCATGAATCTTACGCAATACACCAATAGCCATTTCATTCTCTCCACTCAAACCATTAAGCTTCTCATTTACTTCTTTGTAAGAATTAGACACTGCTTCATAGCTAGTGTTAGCTGCTTTGAGTTTCTTCCACAGGTCTCCAATAACTTCGATGGCCGCATCAACAGAAGCACTAACAAAGCTATTTATCTCCAGTTCATCCTGACTGCCAACTGTATATTTTGAAAATGTTTCAACAGTTACACCAAGCTTCCCAATTTTTTCTACAATCAGTGAAACAATGCAACTCCACTTTTGCTCAAGTATTGTTGCCCTCTCATTTGCTTCATTCTGCACTGATTCCAACTGGTTTTGTATCGTCGAAGCCACCTCATATGAACTTTGCTGTAAGTCATGGAATTGATTCTCCAGTTTGTTAAGTTTTGATTGATACTCAGCCAGCTTTTTGACCAATTCACTGTTTTCTGCTTTGAGACTGACATCTTTTTGCTGTAAGGACTCATACATTACCTCAAGCTCGCTGTTCTTTCCTTGAACTTCGCAGACATGTTGTTTTGCTGCTTCGTATAGAACCCCAAGCTCAATATTGGTTGCTTCCATATTGTCACAGTGTTCCTTCAAGGATTCATGCTGAACCTTGAGCTCCCTGAACATGATACTAGCGTCTTCTGTACCACCTTCCTCCCCCTTGAGTAGTATACTAGCGTTCTCAGCATCCAACTCCAGCTCCTTAAGCACTGCCCTCAAGTTTCCTGTAAGCTCCCTGGTTAGCAATAAATGATCTGTTGACGACTGATATGCGGTGACAGCCTTCTCAACCTCAATTTCTTCCTGATGCACCTTTGACTCAAAGGCTTGAATCAACTTTGAAACAACAGGTTTAGCAACCTTGCTGGCTGACTTACTTAAAGCTGACAACTGTGAATGAGTGCCCTCAATTTCCTTTTCAAGCTTCTCCAACGTCTCCTCTGCCTCTTTCAAGTGTCCTTTAAGGACAAAAAGACCATAAGAATCAGTATAGACGTCCGATAAAAGAAGCTTAACTGGTGGCACTCCTACGGAGGCATCCATTATTAAAGTTTTCTCCAGCACTGGAGAAGGAACTTCACCATCTTGCCTCCCATAAATTTGTTGAGAATCTTCACCATGAATTGCAATTTCATGACCTCCACCTTGCTCTTTTGGAGTTTCAACTTGATTCTTTTCTTCCTCGGCTTGAATTGGTATTTGGATTTGCCTGTCAGCAAGTTCTATAATCTTAGCTTTATGCATGTCTAGACTGCTGCTAAGAGATAAGTTCTCCTCCATAAGTTGTTCATTGCGCATATTTGCTTGTTTTAGGTCATCCTCAACCTGCACAATATTCTTTTGTTCGGTAATCAACTGCTCCTGGATAACAAGTTTTTCAGATGAAAGTTTCTCATTTTCATGTATAAAAGACAGTTTGTCCTCTTCTAGCTTCTTTCTCTCCTCAGCTACCAGAGCAAGGCTTCCATCTATGCTCGCAACTTCCGCCTGGAGAGTTTCCAACAAATCCTTTAGATTAGCCAATTCCACTGATACTTTCTCCTTTTCCTGGACAATGCATTCCTTTGCCTCTTGAAGCTTATTTTTCTCATCTGTCACTGAAGCAAGACTGCCACTTAAGTTGGAATTTTCTGCCTGCACAGCTGCCACCAAATTCTTGTACTCAGCCAACTCTGTTAACAGTTTCTCAATTTCATTCAGATAATGCTCCTTTTGCTCCTCAAGTTTCCTTGTATCTTCCGTCACAGAAGCAAGAGTCTTGTTTATGCTATCATTTTCCACCTGTAAAGTGCTAACCAATACTTCTTCAGATGAAAGTTTCTCATTTTCATTCATAATCGACAGGTTGTCCTCTTCAAGCTTCTTTCTCTCCTCAGTTGCCACAGCAAGGTTTCCATCTATGCTTGCAACTTCCACCTGAAGAGTTTCCAACAAAACCTTTAGATCAGCCAATTCCACTAATACTTTCTCCTTTTCCTGGAAAATGCACTCCTTTTCCTCTTCAAGTTTATTTCTCTGATCTGTCACTGAAGAAAGACTGCCACTTAAGTTGGAATTTTCTGCCTGTACAGCTGCCACCAAATTCTTGCACTCAGCCAATTCTGTCAACAGTTTCTCATTTTCATGCAGATAATGCTCCTTTTGTTCCTCTAGTTTCCTTGTATCTTCTGTCACAGAAGCAAGAGTCTTGTTTATGTTATCATTTTCTGCCTGTAAAGTGCCAACCAAGCCCTTGCAGTCAGCTAACTCCTTTGACAAGCTTGAGAAATCCTCCAGCGACCTATCCAGACTATTCTGCATCTCGCATGCTCGATCAGAAAACTCCTTAACCTTTGCCTCTGTAGTAAAAAGCTGGTTTTGGAGTTCCTCCCTCCCACTGGCAACTACCTGGAGGTCAGACCTACATTGTGCAAGCTCTTCACTGAGGCTATGATTCCTGCCACGAACTTCATTGAGTGAAGCACAGAGGACAGATATTTCATCAACCAACTGATCACGCTTCGCATCAGACTCCATTTGTAGCTCGGACTGTTCGGTAAGTTGCAATTGAAAAATATCTTTCGAAATATTTGAGAGAAACAACTCTTGTTTGAATCTCTCCGACAAATCATGAAGGCCCTGCTCTGGTGTAGCCAAACTACCACTCCCAAACTCTGAATTAGCATCTGATTCTCGCAACTTGAGCAGAAGCCGAAACTCATTTTCACCGAGCCCCCTTATCATCTGTACAATCTGTGACATGCTGATTGAGCTGACATCTGTAACAGGAGAATCATCAAATCCCCTGGATGAAATTGTCATTTTAGGTTCAAAAGGACTCTCATGGTTTTTACCCTCATGCATGAAAGATCTCTCAGGTAAGTATTGCTGATCATGCATGTCAGCAATTGGTCCATGCTCTGCATCAGCTTGTACATCATTTTTCTTTTCTTTTTCATCATAGCCAGACACTGTTTGCACTTTCACTTTCTCTTCATTGGATAAACCAACCACAATGTCTTCAGAATTTAAAACTTGAACTGCCTCAGGTACAGCCAAACCAGAAGCTGAAAAATCGTCTGCAACATTAGTTGTACCACCAGATGTTGATCCATCATCTACCTCTAAGGTCTGACTTCCTTCATGGGTTCCCTGCTCCGAATTTGTCCCCTCAAAAGCTGCCTCCATGAGAGTCTCGTTATTGTTATTAAGCTCAGGCAATTGACATGTCCCGTCTCTTTTAAGTCCTGTTTCAATGCTTCTACCAGGTTGCTCTAAACCCGAACCGTCAGCTTCCTGCATTGCCCCTACCCAGAGAAAAATGAGTATTTCATTATATCATATGTTAAATCAATTCATCAGTTTACTGAGCAGCTAGGTGACTTCCATAGTAGTCAGTGTGTGTGTGTGTGTTTGTCTGTATATACATAAAGAACATTAGCATCAAGAGAAGGAGAGCACAACCTACGTTTGTTACCTGATCCTCCCTTGCTTGAATCAGTGACACGTCAGGAGTGTCTTCTTGTGATGGGATTGACTCTTCTTCTCCCTTATACACAGTGTTTGTTTTAGCCATAGCTGACGCCCCTTCTGAATTCGGTTCTTCTGAAGTTTCAGTATGTGTGATCTCCCCTTCTGAATTTGGTCCCGAAGTTTCAAGAGATGTAACTCTCCCAACATCAACAGCCTGACAACTCTCTGCATCATTTGAGGAAAACAAATCGGCATTCTGTTCACCAACCCCCAACTCATTAGGCTCCGGCTCATTAGTGACAACTGGGAGTTGATTCACAGTTGCAGCATCAACCTCACGCGTCTCTGAATTCTCAATGGGATGTGACATTGATGAATCAGAAATTCCAGGGTCATCATAAGGTGCTGATTCTCCTTCAGGAACCAGCAATGATTTTGTTGTCTTGTCAGCAGTGGATGCTGTGGCATCGTCACCTTCATGCTTCTCAGATTTACCAGATTTCTTAGAGGATTTCACATGGCTGCTAGTGCCTTTATTATCTTTTTTCTGCCGATATTGTTGAAGCTGACAATATTCAAATTAAAAAGTTAATACTAAACTCCATATTAGCTAATTGGTTATCATTTCAAACTATACAAAACCAATTTATACAGAGTGCATAATCAACCATAAATATATTTCCTCTACCATTGAAAGTACCTTTTTACGTCCAGCAGCGAGCAGATCGGTGCGGTTCTTGCTCTTGTCCATCCGATCCACTCCGTATGCAACTCAACCGAATCAGTACCACCTATCCACCATTAGATCCTCCGCCTTCACCACGGCCCCAAAAGTAAAACAAAACTCGAAATTAATAAAAAGGAACAAAATTATACGTATATCCTCCTTTGCAAACCGGAGAAATGACGGAATCATTCAGAAAAAATAGTAAACCTAGCCAAACAGCAAAAGCTGCATCAGGCACAATAGGTTCGGTTGTATAAGATCAAACAAATTCCCCTCATTTCCTATTTCCTATTTCTCTCATTTTCTCAGCAACCAACAAGAAACCGAATCACGATTCAAAACATTAAACAATACGATAAAAACACAATACCGTAGCAGAGGAGCCAGAAATAGCGAAAACTGAAAGAGCGTGAATCAGGAATCAACGAGATACAGCAGTAATGTCGGTTTGAGAGAGAGAGAGAGAGAGAGAGAGAGAGAGGACACCTTAATTTGAAGGTTGCGGATGAGATGTCGCCGTCGTTGCGGTGGTTGCCGAGCGAGCCAATTTGCTGTCGCAGCGTTTCTCAGATCTGACGCGAGCTGTTAGTTTCCGTATCGGAATGGTGAAATATGAGACGAAACGTCTGCGGATTGGCAAGGGAACAAAACGAGGGAACGCTAAAAATGTTTTCACTGTGTGAAAAATGAAGATCGAACGAGAGAGCCTAGCATCGGTTGCGGCGGGTCTAGTTTCTTGGAGATAATGGGCCTATGGAATTAAATATGTTAATGGGCCTACATGGGCTCCATGAAAGTTTGGGCTGTCTGAATTTTGTGTAATTTCCAATGGGCCTATGGACTTTCTTGATGGCCTACTATTAGTTCAGGTCTTTTTAGTACACTATTGCTTCTAATTTTGTGGGGGCCTTGCCTCCTGCTCCCAATATAGTCTCGCCATGTGAGTTCATGTTCGTTTCACGCCAGGTTTATTCCATGTTAATTTAAACATCTTCTTTCTCGACGTGAGACAATCATCTTATACTCTCTAGTAGTTGATCATGTCAAGCGAGACTTCTCTTGATTGAAATCTCGGAAACGGATGGTTTAATACTAATCAAATGTAGTAATACGAAAGTACATTGTAATTGTTTACATCTCCCTAAATTTATAGTAAGAGAATGAGTTCATTTTAAATTTTACATTCCACTATTATTGTCACACGGTCTGCTTCTGTGTTTTTATAATTGGACTCTTTCCGAAGAGATAGTTCTCTTGGGAAGTGGATAACATCTTCTTGACCAAAAACCTAAATAGTACCTCCATCTCAAGCTAATATAGAAGCTCTCTGGATGGATTTGAAGGGTCTTAGAGAGTGTTTGTATTAACTTCTCCAAAATACCTCATAATCATGAAAAGATCATAAGCAATTTTATGTTTCAACTCTTTTTAAAAATAAGCAATTTAACTGTTTGGATAAA
>JAYMTA010001579.1:0-19432 GCA_036897625.1 Pelargonium cotyledonis
TTGCCTCCCACCCCCGGTGACCCCGATCCATCCAACCCCAGATCCAAAACACAAAACACTGTTTCAGCCGTCGCCTCTCTCCAGAAGCGACGGACGTCCAAACCCCGAGTAGAACCAGCGTCGCCTTGTCCCTCTCCTCTGACTTCTGATCCCGAACACCCCTAAAACTCGCCTCTCACGGATCTAGAAAGCCCTAACCAAAACCCTTTTGATCTCCTCTCTCGTGTTCGACCCCCTTTGTTACCAACAAGAACCACCACCGAATACCGAGGAGCACCATATGCGCCAACTCCGATGAAACCCACAGCCGCCTAAACCCTACACGAAGGGAAACTCACCAAATGAGCCATACCACTTTTTTCAACTTAAAAAGTTTGATTTTCTTCGAGAACCAATCACTTTTTGTATTTGTTTAAAACAAAAGTGTCATGTACCAAAGGTTGATGGTACTATTTTTTCTTTTTCTTTTTTATTTTGGGGAATCTTTTTATCGGAAAAAATGTTATTTGTCCCAAGTCCATTGCAAATTTTTTTTTTTTTTGTACACAATGATGTTTCAATTTATTTAACTTCCCCTTAAAAGAAAATTATATATATAAACTGAAATCAACTTCATCAAAATTTGAAAATTATAGCCGCTCCACCTTATAATGATTGAAGGACATGGGAAAGCGTCTAAGCTCATATGACGCCACCTTATGATATTACAAAGGCATGCAAAAGCATTCAAACGCATCTAACGCCATCCGCGTCCAAGAGATTATAACTCAAGCACATAAGGAGATCCCAAAACGGACTACATTTCGCCAACGTTCAATCGCACAACGGCATGTGGTGGACTTAACTCGTGAGTATAAATAGCTTTTCTTATATGAAGAAAGAGATGAATCTTCTTACCCTTATTCACTACATTAAATTTGATGTGCTATGATTTCAATGCATCAACATTTTTTTTCTCTTAAGTGTATGTTCTCTCATCTCACATCATATGTTATGATAGTTGGAGTTTTAGATCTTCATAAGTATACAAATTAGAACGAGAAACAATGTGTGAAAATAACTTAATTTGACAGTTTGAAAAAAACTTGTTGGTGTTATTCATTTTTCAAGACACTCATCGGTCTTCGAAAATTTCCACCAAGTATTGTGAGCCTACTTTCCTCCAAAATCATCAATACATGTAGATAAAAATATAATTTTAGCGTGTTTGTTTTGACTAACATGTTATGTGCGTTACTAATATAATTTCATAAGTTTCATGATTTATTAGGTGGAGTAAAAACATTTTCAAGGTGGAGATATTTGCTTCAAATCTCAATTATGGTTTGTGTTTGAACATGGAAAAAATATCTACAAACACAAACCTATTATATATTCTTTTATAGCCCAAACAACTAGTCAAATAATTTACAATCCAACTCCTAATAATGAAATTGCATCATTCCATTGGCATAATTATTGGTTTCCAAACCTAAGAATTTCGTCACCAAAATACATCAATTTCCACTTTCCACAAAACTCATGGCTCGAGTCCACCTACAAAACTCATCACAATTTTAGATTTTTGTCAAAAATGGTACCTAAGTTTTTGTTAAATACCTAATGCAATACCTAAATTTTAATTTTAACCATTATGGTACCTAAACTTCATAATTTTACCTAGTGACGCCCACCCACCATTAGTAAAAGTAAATGAATTATTATTATTTTTGCTAATATAGCATTTCTTAAAATTATAATGATGTGTTTTTAAAACTATTATATTACTTTTACAAATTGTTGCCTTCACATTATGTAAATTTCAGAATTTATGTAATTCATCAGGTATTTGAGAAATGTTTTATACATCATTTTTGACAAAAATTTCATAGTAGGCTAGTAAATGATGCGCCAACGGATATTTTGTTGAAGTTTGATTTCCGTTTTGTGTCCACAATTTCATTAAAAAGATAGTCGCTTTCCGTTAACACGGAATAGTATGGTAAATTAGGACATGTGACTGAGACTCTCTCATCAACTTCTTATTTTTTTATTTATTTTTTTTATAAGCGACGAGACAACAAAAATGTCGTATTTCTCAACTCTTAAAAGAAACATATTTGAACCTGAAACCTCAACGAGAATCCAATACACATCAATCATTTGGCTCGATATGTCTTGGTCAATCATCAACTCTTAGTTGAGATTTTTATTTATTTTATAATTTCTCATATTATACAATCCAAACATATTACATAACATTCCAAAACACTGGGCTGCATATAGTTGTACACTGTGGAGAGCACTGTTTGTGTTTGGCCTTTTTGATCTCTCCCTCTATTTGGTTCTCTACATATCTACCTTTTTTTGTTACTCTTTATTTCCTTTTTGCTGTGTGGGCTTGGGATCTTTGGACTTTTGGGTCTTGGCTTCTACTTTAAGCTCAATGTCAATATTGGTTGGCTGAGAGAGAGAGAGAGCTTAAGGACCCATAAACAACTGTGATCATGATAAATTCCAAAGCTCAATTTCAGTCTCTCCACCATTTCTCTTCCTTCATCATTCCCTTGACAACTGACAAAGAAAATTAAGGATTGGTGCTTTGTTTGTTTCATTTTGGTGAGGACTTTGACCTCACCCTTTCTCCATTTCTCATCAATCTCCATTTCTTTTTTCTTCGCACTTTCCACTCTGAGCTCTCTCTTTCTCTCAATCATGACCGGGGTTGAATCTGATTCAGACCCATGTTAGTTTTGGAGCCTACGAATCAAACCCAGTTGGGGTTTTGCTGATTTTTGAGTGAATTATGTTCTTCCGTTCGATTCTTGATGCAATAATTGGAGTGTTCGAGACAAACCCATTTCAATTCCAGGTCTGTTTATGTTCACTTTGATGTTTTCTGCTTGGATTTGATTCGTTTTGTATTAAAAAAAAAACTATTTTTTTTTTTTTTTTTTAAGGTTGACGGGTGACAATTGTTATAATTTTTTGTGGTTGATTTTTGCTGTTTTTATATCTATTTTTGTTAGGGTTGTTGCTACAGATTCAGAATTGCATGTGTAGAGTGAATTTTGTAAGATAAAATATACTTGCATCCACATAGATTTGTAGCCGAATTTACAATTTTCTGGCAAGCTCAACAATTATCAGTTGATTTGCCATGTTGTCTGAATTCTGCGGTTCGAGCCTGCTCTTAGCTCTTCCGGATGATGTTTTTGTCATTGTCTCTCGGTCCCTCTCGCCAAAGGACATCTGCAATCTCAGTCTGTGTTGCCGGAGTTTGTACACTCTTGCATCCTCTGATAAGGTCTGGCTTGCCCAATGTGACATGGTCGGGATTGTGACAACTCGAGATCTTGTGGAGTGGCGAAAGGGTGTCTCGTGTTACAAGGCTCTCTGTCGATTTCTCGCAAGTGTTAAGCCATTAATTGGAATATGGGTCCATCAAAACCCTGAGCTTGGCAATGTAGTGTATGTGATGCCCGGTTTTGTTTCAGTTGTTGGGTGCCGGATAATCCCACAAGAACTTGGCCCCTTGGGTATTGAAGATGGCCCTATTTTGTGGGCGCCAGTCTTTGAGATTCTCGGTGATTTTGATGGTTCCACTGCATTGTTTCTACATGGAAGGGAAAAAGGAACTGAATATTTCTATCCTGGTTCTGTCAAACCTGTTGATCCATCTTGCAATGTCCTGCTGCTTGAAGTTGAGCCGAGACAACAAGAGAATGGGGGTAAGTTAACACATAGTAAAAGCTTTGTTCACTATCCAGATAAGGAGCTATCAAGCGAAGTTTGTAGGTCTAGTAATGGGGTTTCAAGGTCACAGAGGATGTTTGGAAAGAATGAGCCTGTGGTTCCCTTCAGTCGGCTGACTTTTGGTGACAGGAGGAAGTTACTTGATATTGTTACTAGCCAAGTTCGCCTAAAAGTACCCGAATCAGCGAATGGGCCACTATATCCTCGATTGAGGGATGATGAGGAAAACTTCCAAAACGATTTGGCACTTTTATCAGATAGGAGATCAATGCTTTTGCAAATGTATAAGCTTGGTGGAGGCCGCATCAATTGGAAGGCAGATCCTGAATGGCCTTCTGATCCTACTCAGCTGGAATTGAATGAGATCAGGAAGAGTCTTGATCGTTCAAGTGGGTTCCGTAGCTCTCTCCATGGTGATGATGGTCGGACACAGAGCACAAAGAGGAAGACTCTTGCTCTATATGTTAGGAATAGCCTCAAACAAATATTAGGCATGTCCAGCTCATACAATGGTAGACATACTATTTTGAAGAATAACTCTTCGAGCAGTGAGAATAAATATGCTCAGCTTCATGAGTTTCTGAGGTCAGGAGATACAATAGGGCTGACTTTACATGCCTCCACAGTGAAGTTATCGTCATATCGAGCATGGCCAAACATGCATGATGGTCGGTTTGCTCTATATAAGTTGCCTATGCAGGTTCCCACTGCTGATCAAGAGTACGCTGGTTTGTGGGGAGGAACTTTTGGTTGGCCTCCTGGTAAGCCTACTGAAGACAAGCCTGGAAAGGCATTATTCTTTCTTTTGCTTTCGCATGAAGAGTCCCAAGGGCAACGACTTCTCATTGCTACCAAGATATTGGAAGGCACCCACTATGTTTTGCATCCAAATGGATCAGCTATGTTTATAGTAAACATTGATGAACCTTCTGTGGAACAATTTCCTTGGGAAACTGATGCAGACTCCCTTCCTGTGAATGTTAGGCATGCTTATATGGGAGAGGGTATTGCAAATGGGTATGGTTTCAGATATCCTGGCGCAAAACCTGGTTCTCTCTTTGTAATTCAGAATGGTCTCCTAGCCTTTATTTGGAAGGAATCCAGGGCTGTCTTGACACTGCAGAGACTCAACCTGCAAGACCTTTTGAAGAAAGGTGAACGTGTGTTTCCTTTGCCTCCAATTCACAACTTTTCGTACTTGACCAAGTCCTACTCGAATGTGTTTGCTGGCTTCTCAAACAACTCTACTTGTGTGTCTTCACCAAGGTTTGCACTGCTCCATTCAATTAAGTCATGCATGTTTCTTCCCATGATTTTACTTGAAGTATTTGGCATTTCAATTCAATGTGGTCATCTATAGTCTTAATTACATTCCTTTTTTATCCATGTGGAAAAAGTTATTGACTGCAAACCCTTTCTTAGTAGTTTCTGTTCTATTCACTTTATCCATGCATATGTTATGTTTCAAAGGTGCAAAGTTGTACAAGAAAATAAACATATGAAACAAACCATTATTACCATGTGCCTTCTACAATATGACAACTCACAAATGTGGTCCTAGCTAATAAAGTTTTGTACTTAAAGTGCGAAGTGCAAATTTTTTGAAAAAAAAAAACATTATAAATAACAAGGTTTTGGTTTAGCTTCATATCCTGTATTTCATTTAAATCTTTCTGAATAGTTTATGACTGCAAATACAGTATTCTTTGTCAGTCCATTTGTAGGTGAAACCTCTTCCTGTAGTATAAATAAAATAGAGACAGCTTTGTCTGTTGCCCTCTAATGATGATCTTATTCAAATATGAATATTGTGTAGGAAGAAGAGTCCTCGATACTAATCAACATGAACTGAGATGTTGAAAATGATTCAATACTATATTTTGTTAAGTTCACAATAGAAATTGTTGAATCACTAGAAACAGAATACTAATCCTGAACTGAGGGGTATAGCGGTTATATAGGCCTGTATTATGGCAACAATTTTGTAGGTTCAGAGCTTGTTTCCCTCTTGGTCCCTGCTTCATTGAACTCAACAAGTTTTTACAGAAAGAAAATAACATTATAACAGTATCCCTATGTCACAAAAAAATATTTTAAAACAGGCATGACCTTACAAGTTGATATATTCATATTTCATAACATTTTTGTAGTTGTTGAGAGTTAGAACCTATTTAAGCCCTCTCTCTGTTAGTATGTGCTCACAGACTTGTATAGTTATTTTTGTGTCTTCTGGTGCATGTTTATTTATGAAACTTGTTATTGTAGATTCATATTTATGATTATAAACAATCTTCATCATTTTTATGAATAAGTTATTAGTCATATTTTTTTTTTAAATCTCTCTAGCAGTACATGTAATTTGTTGGAGTACATCTTCAAGGTTTCTGACCTTAACAGTGTTTGTATCTTCAAGTGGAGTTTGAATCACTGTGTCCCTCACTTTTGGGAGGATGTATATGCACATTGAAATGTCCCTTTGTCCTTGCCTTGAGTTGCATCGGTGTGTATCCTTCTAGCTGATCACTATTTAGAAATCCCAATTGGTCAGAGCTTGCTTGTGATTTAAGAATGTATAATTGCATTAAGTTCAACAAATTAACAAATGTTTCATTGGTGACAATAATATGTGATTCTTTCTGGAATAAGCATGACTGAAATCATGATCTGTCCCCCACCAAACCTAAATCCTACTATTAAGATTTGAGAATTCAGAGGCTGTCCCTATTTACCCATATCCTGTTTACCTAAACGAGTCTTGGAGGGGCTACATTTCATGAGCAAGTGTTGAATATGACTTGAACATTAACATATCCCTACCCGATAGCCTTGCACCTGAAAGGTGGTGTGGAAGTGAAATATGTCGGCATGTAATTGAGATTTAAGACAAAAGGTTTTCACTTGTTGGTTATGCTTCATGAGTGTTTCTTTCTAGCATTGTTACTAGGTCTTGAGACTTCTGAAAATCATGAGGCAGTAAATATACTCACTGACTTGATAGTAACTTACGACGTACTTCTTTTTCAGTGATCTGAATCTGTAACTCATATATTAGAGTTGAACATACCACAGATTGTTATGTGCTCTATTCAATAGGCCAAGAGTTGGAACATATTCGCTGATACCTTGAATTATGAAACATTACACTCATTTGGGACGAACGGTGTATTTCTTATTCTTCTCCATCAACGCCTACAAGTTAGGCTGTATATGGTATACGGGTAACCATTTATCAGAAAAGGTTTTAACTCTGTTTGCTGTTTTACAAGGTTTTGTTGATCATAGAATTTACAAACCAATAATTGCAAAAAAAACTTGGATTCTAATCAGAAGAAAGAAATTGTGACCTTTTCAAGTAAGCAGGTTGCTTTCTGATTTGGTGTCATGGAGACATTGAGATACATGTATGGGCTTCAAATTTGATACTTTCAGTGAATCTAGGTTGTTGAACATCAATATAATTTTCTTGGTCCAATAAACTAGCATGTCTCTAAGTTATAGGTAATTGATGGAATGAACTACTAAGCCGAAGTTTCTTGTTTCTCTTTGACAGGCAAACTCATTTGTAGGAATTGAGGGCCTCCAAAATTACAGGTCAAGTACTTGTCAATTGTTGTAGAACTGTTGCTTGGACACGTCGAGAAGGCACAGAGCTTTTCAGCTGTTAATGGTTCACTTGTGCTAGATTTCACATGTCCTCATAGTTACACGTTGATGATCAACTGAGCATGAAGCACCTTGTGCTTAGGTGGCATAAATAGAAGTAGCCTTGTTTGTATTTGATGATATGATAAGGTGAGCCAGATTTTGATTATTCCTATATATAATAAACATTAATTCGGTATAAGTATTACAGAAGAAGTATTAAGTATAACGAGATTGGTCTCCCTCTATCTTTCAAATGGGAGAAACGGTAATCGAAATGATCCTAATAAACTTTAGTTTCTCCCTGGGCATTTGGATTGAAGAAAAACGGAAAATTAAAGAAGACTAGTAGGTCTAATCGTAGCTTAGGCGAATTAAGTTTGCTTCAATGTAATATTTCCGGTGTTTGTAGAATGTTGTGAACCGGTCTTGGGACAACTGATCTATAGATGTTTTTGCTAGGAACTGAGTTTATTCATGCATTTAAGCTTTCTTTTATATTGAACTGAACATTTATGTTTGACAGGTTTTCATATGGTATAATAATGGTGTGGATGCTCAACACACAAGTTGTGAGAGTTGGCATAAAAAGCACTTTTGTTTTTGTGGGGAATGTATGTATGTTTGGAAAATGGAAACAAGTGTGAATGATGGATGTCTGATTCCAGGCAGCAATTAGGTTCTCCATCTCATCTCCTAACAATAAAGATAATGAAACAATAAGATGCCCTCATGATATGTATTCTCTCCCTATTGGAGTAATTGTCCATTTCTTAGAAAATGGATCATTATTTCAAGACACAGTAACATCCCCGTTAAAAAATATTTGTCTTCTAGCTCATACCATATTACCTTGTACTTTTACCACTACTCTGCTTGGAATCAGAGTTGATAATTTGAATCATTAAGTTAGGGTCGACGAAGAGAATACTTTAAGGCAGGGTTGCAAGGAGAAGTGAGAGGTTACCAATAGGTCATTAGGCGTGACTCACCCTAAAACTCAATGAAGTGCTTACCAAACGGGTGTAGTACTTAAATATCATTGGAGGTTAGGGAGGGTTTACCAACTTAAGGGTGAACTCCTAAGTTCATATATTATTTAACCTTGAGGAAGACGGTGAGGACTATGACTGGAGCGCTTTTCACGCCCATGACACACTCCTTTGGCACTCGGATGTTAAGACTCCACTCTAGGTTCCATGGAATGAAGGGAAGGAAGTAGAGGCAAACCAACCTAAGGGGTGAGACACCTTCCACGACCGTGTTACACTCATAGGACATATGGAGGAGAGGGAAAACAGTTGCCAAATGCAAGGATGGGTGCCACTTGGGGCAAGTGTGGTTGCCCCAACAAAACCATGGTCAGTGTAATCCATTATGTTGTTTGATAATCTCATGTTTTATCGAGAAGGCTTTTAAACTCATATTTAATTTGAATAAGACAGTTTAAAACTCTATCCCATTTCAAAATTTCGGACTATTCTACTGCAAATGTCTCCCATGCTCTATTGAATATGATTACATGGAATAGTTTTTAGAAAAAAAATAAAAAAAAAAAAAAAAAAAAAACTTGTCTAGAACTCTAGATTGATCCATTACAAAATTTCTGGTCAGAATTGATGAAAGTCGTCGACAGAAAAAACAAACAATGATGCACAAAACCATGGCGTTGACTCCAACACTGTTCTTTCACTTCTTCTTCAGCTTCTGCATATATAGACTGTAAATCAGATTGTGAAATAGGGACAAACATTTGCAGATAGAACACGACAATTTACACTTCAAATATGTTATCAATCCATTATCTGATCCTCTCCATTTTCTCAATCCTAATTCTTCAATCCCAATCCCAATCCGACCATGTTGCTGGCTCCGATTCAACCGCCACTGTCTGCATCGTCGGCAGTGGCACCGGAGGGCCCCAACACGGACCACTTCTTCTCCCCGCTCCCCTCCCCGATCAACACCATTCGGATCTTCGAGCGCAACCCCGTCGTCGGAGGCCGCATGGCCACCGTCTCCATCGCCGGCCACACCTTCGAGGCCGGCGCCTCGCTTCTTCACCCCAAGAATTTCCACGCCGTCAACTACACCGCCCTTCTCAATCTGAAAGTCAAGGAGCCGTCTCCCTCCGACGGCGACGACGACGACGATTCCTTCGGCATCTGGGACGGCAAGCAATTTGTCTTCAAGACTTTTAGGATCAGCTTCAAGGCTCCGTTTCTGGATAAGATTGTTTCGCTCCTGAATTCGGCCAGGATCTTCTGGAGATATGGATTTTCGCTTCTGAAAATGGGGAGCTTTGTTGATGTATGCGTTTGGCACAGAGAAATGATTTTTTTTTTTTTTGAAATGGCATGTGTTCAGTTATTGATGTGATATTGTGTGTTTGTTGTTCACTGCAGAGTACTGTTAATAAGTTTCTGAAATACTATGAGAGCCTTGAATCAAGACCTGTTTTCAGTACAGTTGATGAGATGCTGAAATGGGCAGGATTGCACAACCTCACTGCCCGGACTCTGCATGATGAGCTGATCGATGCTAAATTGTCTCCCTTGTTGATTGAAGAGCTTGTCACTGTAAGAGCTCTGATTTTGATTTACTACTATCATTATTTGAGTTTCATGGAGTCTTGTCTCATTCTCTGTGCTTCTTATCATTGGTTGTCGTGCTCTGATCAGCATTGTAGCAAGATTTAGTCTTAAGACACGATGAAATTGACATTGTAAAATATGATTGAAGGAATTCAACCATGGGATGATGAAAAGATCAATGGTTTGTTTTGAACATAATGTTTGACAACCAATTAACAACTTATTTGTGGTCTATGTTCAGGACAAGAAAGGTTGATTACCTTAATAGCAAGAGAGGCTGTGATCAGTAATGAGCGGGCATTGAAGAAATCAATAAATTATCAGTTAAAAATTGTTCTGTTTAAACTTCATATGCATGTGTAGCAATGTAGACTGTTACTTGATGATTAGGTTAATGTTTCCTCCCTCAAAGAAGGTGTACATCATTGTTATTGTTCTAAATAAGGCATGAAACTGAATGCTTTTATTTAGTAGTGGTAGTTTTGGTGACTGCTAATTCTGTGTTCTAAATTGAAAAATGAATTTGTAGAAAGGAGTAGGCTATTAAAACTTATGTTGAGGTATGCTACTCTAAATTTTAAGTCAATGTGTCTTTGTACTTTTGTTTCTAAATATATGGAAATAACATTCTTCCTTGTGTATGTGCACCCAAGTCAATTAAAATTGCTGTAAATCTCTTAGGTCTATTGAAAATTTGTGAGAGCTAAGTAATTTTAACACTTGTTTGGATAAGTATTTAGATGATAAATGCACAAAATTGCACATGTGAAGAAATAATATGACCTTGGGTCTAACAAAATACCCTAATACCTTCCTCGACATGGATGGGTTTGTGGGCGTATTTGCTACTATGATTTACTTCCTTGAAATACCGTAATACCTTCGATATGGATGGGATATATGTGTGTATTTGCTACTATGATGTACTTCCTTTACGGTCTATGTATCTATGATAGTTATCTTTTTTCAACATGTGAGCTATGCACTCCAAAAGTAGGTTATTCATTGTGACAGACCAAATATGGAAATATGCTACTTCAAAATCTGCTATAGGGTTCATAGATATAGATTGTCTTCTATTTCATTCGGGAAGTCTTTGCAAATCTTGTGTGGCACAATTCACTGATCATTAAAAGGCCAATTGTGGAATATTAGTTTTTTTTATTATACAGATTGAAAATACTGTTGTTTGCGTAGTGTGCCCCATTACAATTGGTTGCTATATATTTAACACAGTTGGAACTAGACTGCCAATTGCCATGGGAATACATTCTCATACTTCCATAATGAAAATATCTGTTACTGGTCAGAACATTCTTAAACTTGCTTCCTTTGAGTGACAACATGGTATAAGGCAACCTTTCATAGCCACTAGGAATGACATTTATTTTACTAGTCGTTCAGACAATTCCATTTATTTTGCTCTACAAAAATGATCTTAAAACTTTTGCATCAGATATATTGTCACACGTTGCATAGGATTAGAGATAGGCTAATCATTGCCTCCTATAACCAATGGCATAAAAACTGCAGATTGAGTCTGTAGTTTGTTTAAATCTATACTGAGAGCAAAGCCTTCCTAGTGAGGTTCTGGAATTGGTTGAAATCCAGAATTAGTACAAGATGTTCTTCTCGTTACAAATTTATCTTCTCTTGATTGGTGCAGGTTATTACGAGAGTCAATTATGGTCAGAGTGTCGAAATGAGTGGACTTGCCGGTGCAGTTTCCTTGGCTGGATCTGGTGGAGGGTTATGGGCCATTGAAGGGGGGAACTGGCAGATGGCTGCTGGACTGATCAATCGTTCAGACGTCGCACTGCACCTCAACGAAGAAATAGAATCCATCTCTTACCTAGGAGAATATTATGAGCTTAATTCCACCAAAGGAAACAGTTACTCGTGTGAAGTCACAGTGGTTGCTACACCCTTGGATGAGTTGAATATTCTTTTTAATCCTTCAATTTCTATTCCTGAGAGGAAACTACAGCACACTCATACGACTTTCGTGAGAGGTCTCTTAAATCCTGTGAGTGTCCTAGCAATAACTAACTTTGAACTCACACGGTGCTCTTTTATCAATACATTTGATCTTTAGTTTTGTTGGGTTTTTCCTTACTCTTTATGTTTAATTGTCAACAAGGCGTATTTTGGCGTAGATACTGTATCAGAAATACCGGAGCTGGTGGGCACCGTAGAGGATCCTGATCTTCCATTCTCATGCATTTCTGTTCTCAAGCGTCATGATGAAAAAGATATGACCTACAAGCTCTTTGCCAGAGCTCCAATGTCAGATTCACTACTAGATGAGATCTTCAGGTATTGCTTTCAACTAGCCAGTAACTATTAATTCATTTGTAGATCAAAGACCCCATCTTTGGAAAACATTTGAGATGTTGCATGCTGATTCGGTTGTTCTTTGTAGTGTGAGGAAGGAGACTATTCGAATAGACTGGGGTGCCTACCCTCACTACAAGGCTCCTGAAGTATTTGCACCATTTATCTTGGATGGTCAGCATCTGTATTATGTAAACGCTTTTGAGAATGCAGCAAGTACCATGGAGACTAGCGCCGTTGCAGCTGAGAACATAGCGCGACTCATCTTATCAAGATTTTTCAGTCATGTACCATCAAGTTCACCAACCTTGAAAAGTTCTGTCGGTAAGGCATCACATTTAGATCTTTAATTTGTGAATAGAGTTGAGAAATCCTTTGGCAATCGTATTTAAGATTACGAATGTACCCAATAAGTCTTGCAAATACAACAAAGTATGTATATGTACAAACAATGGTACTTTGCTTGGTAATGCTTTATGGAGAATGGAATTGTATGGATTTCTGGTTCTTGCGCTAGCTGAAGGATGTTTTGTAATGGACTCTGAATGAGTATCTCTCTACAAAGGGTTGGAGATTGTTTTTGCTGCTTTTTTACTTGTTTTTCCATAGGCAATATCAACAACACCTGAAGAAAGACTCAAAGTTGAAACCTTGAGGGACCAAGCATCTTAAACCGCTTGCCCCAATGGGTGCTGCTACTCCGTAGGGACTGCCCATTGAGATCAAAATCTCATCCGTGAACAAAATATCGATCAAGGGGCTGCAAGTTCTGGTTGCTTTTTCTACTTCCTAGGGTCCAAGGAGGACACATGATGGACTAACACATTCAATGGGAAATATACGGGGAGCAAGAAGCTCCATAGCTCAAAGGTCCAGATTTAAGCAACATTGTATTGTGGGAAAGTTCATAAAAATGATGACGATACATATCTGTACAAATCTTATGTGAGAATAATACTGTTTGCCAAAGCAGCATGTACACAAATGCAGAAACGGAACCAAACAAAAGAATTTTGTGTAATAAATGTGTTGATGCAAGGAACCAGCAGAAGACCCTCGAGGATGAAAAACAGCTTCCAAAGATTGCAACTATTTCTGACTTAAGCAGGCAACGGTTCCTCCATAACTGTGATTTAAGAAAGCAAACATGTTATCAATAGAAGTTGTGTGTGAGTGAGAGAGAGAGAGAGAGAGAGAGACCTTTTCTCGTGGAAATTTCAGCTTTGGGACCATCAGCAACTGGCGTTTTAGATGGAACATCGGGAAGGTCCAACTTATCTTCTTGTTTTTCAGAGGCCGATGTTGAAGCAGGCACTTCTGGAAGATCTTGAAGGGCGACCTAAATAATGGCAAAAGGAGTTCAAGCAACAGATGGACATGCTATTATATGAATGCAACAGTTTTAACAAGCTAAGTCATTGGCAAGATTCAACCGAAATGATTACAACTCATTATATATTCAGTGCGCTAAAATTCTATACATTAGATGGCACCAGATTATAAAGTAGTGCATGAAATGCAAATATAGAAATCCCTTTTTAATGTTGGCTGCAACAGAGATCTTGGGACAGACAAATTGGAAGGGGGTAAAACGACCGTTTAGATATATGTCAATATCCTATTTATGCAGCTTACAAAAGAGACCCGAACCTAAGTATTAGTCGATAGTATACTAATTATCCCGTTTAACAGTAAATACATCTTAAACCCTATTCTTTATTCTTTATCCTTATCGATTACACATGGTGTCAGAAGCAAAATTAATGAGAGAGCTATGACTAGTGATTCGATAGGGTGTAAAAGAAAAGTCTAATATTTGAATGGATAATATAACCATCATCTACGTAAATTTTTTTTAATAGTTCTCAACATTCTAAGTATGCCTACAGGCAGAATAGTTTGCAACTCCATGTAGTCTCAACTGCATAGTACTTATATGAGGAACTGCCAAGTCAAATTGATCATTTGTAGCCAAATGAAAAAATTATTGCTTGAAAATAGATGTCATAGTATGCTTGTTTGATCGAAGACAAGATAGTTACTGTAATTAGCAGTAAGTGTGTTTGCTACTGTATCAGGATAATCATTTTCGGGACCATTGTGGTTTAGCATTTTTGGTTTTTGACAAAGAAGAGAGCTATACATACCTGAGTTTCCAAGTTCTCGAATTCTGCCAAAATCTCCCCTTCATCTTCAGCTGATAATTGCTCTCCGAGAGCCGCATTAATTTCCTTCCAAATCATAACAAATATTGACATAAATAATCAACTTCTTAAATAAGGGCAAATAGTGATAAGGACAAAGCAAAGGAGAGGTTGAATGGTAAAAGGTGCAACAGTAAGTCCTGAAAATTCATGCTAGGTGCTACTTCCTTAATACATTAGGAACCAAACATACACCGAGCCTAATGTAAGCAATATGGTGTCTATAAACCAAAGACCCCAGCTATTTCTAGCATAGCAGAAGATTCCCAGAATATATTAATTTTTCATAAACAGAAGCAAGCCAAACTAAACCCAAGAAGAGTGAGAATGAAGCTTACATCTTGATATGCTTTTGCTTCAGCAGTTTCATCCATCAGCTTCTGAACATCCATCAGGTCAATCTCACTTTGCATTGCTTTAATTGCATTATTACCAGATTTCAAGCTCTCAAAAACAGCTTTCTGCTTACTTGTTAGTTCAATATCTGCCAACTGAAACAAAATGTATATTAGAACATATACAAACCCTTAAAGGAAACTTGAAATCTAAATTGGAGGTGGCCAGCCAAAATACAAAGCAATTCCGTTACTTGTTGTATAGGCACTAGGATTAAGTGGGTTTTGGTTCAATTTTAATAATGACCAACACTTCAGGGAGAAACGCAAAAGGATGTAGGAAAATATTTACTACCTTTGTTTCAAAATAAGTGTCATTCTAGAAGAAACGAATTGTATTGAATTGATTGAAAGACTTGATTCTTTACAAATTCAATGTAAAAATACACAGCTTTCGAATTGTACCTCTTTCATCATTTCCAAGTGAGCAAATGATTACTCACATATATTTATGCAACAAAAAAGTGAATAATTAGATAAGGTTAGTTTGGTCCTTTAAGTTGAATTCTTAATATGTGTGATTAACCTTAAAACGACACATTATAAAGCAGATGTATTCTAAAAAAACAGAGTTGAAAATGAAGGAGGAGAAGCAAAACAGGTAATTTAAAGTAAAGCAAATAATTAGTTTTCATATGATAACTTACTTGCTGTTCAACATTAAGGAGCCAGGTATCAACTTGCTTCAATAGATCTTCTTGTGTCCTCTTCTTCTTCAATGCTAATAAAGCCCTGTCCTTTTTCTTCTCACGGATCAAGGTTTTTGCAGCTTCCTTTTCTGATTCAATGATAGCATACAGCTGAAAAAAGTAGATCAGATAAGGAGTTGATGCAAGCTACTACAATAATTTGATGTTAGACATGGTCATGACAAAAAATTCAGAACACTTTTAACCAAGGCACACCAGATGGATCTCGCCTGGCATGATCATATACACCATGCAAACCTCTGAGCCTCGAGTAAGCCGCACTTTTAACTACTACAAGGTTTGGTGATTCGGTGTTTAGGAGTTTTACAAAAGTGCACCCAAAATTGCTTAAGAGCAATTATCTACCCTAAAATCTTATCAGTTATCAGCCACTTTAGTCTGAAATTTAAGGTCTCCTCTGGCAACAAAGAATTAAAAATGCTTATCTCCCACATTTTAAGTTTTACAATACTTATTGAGCCAAGATCATTCTTATTGATAGACTTCAAGTTGGTTCTCAAATTCATTCAAAGTAACAATTTTTCAAGCCAACTAAACAAGACACCAACACACCTAAACAGTATCATCAACAAAAATGGAAACTTGATTTCAAAATCTTGATACCCAAAAGCAACAATGAACAGCCACAAAGTCCATAGAAGTGAAAATAGAAGACCTGATTTTGGTAAGTGGCAAGCTTGCGTCTCTGGGTTTTGAGAGAGAGGATGGCTCTGTCAACTTCTGTAACCTTTGTCTTCTTCTTCGCAATCAAATTGCCCATCTATTCAAATGGATATCGACGAGCAACAGATTTCAGATTTGGGAGCATAGAAAATTCAGAAACCCTATTAGGATCTCCACAGCTCAAGAAATCACCATCTGTCAGCGAAACATTTCTGTTTGCTTTTTTCTGACAGAAACTAATATTTTATTAATTTAAAATTGAATATTAATAAACTATATACTTCCTCCGTGTCAAAATGAGTGTTTTGTTTGTCTAAATTTTTTGTCTCAAAATGAGTATCATGTTTCTATTTTAAGTTATTATATTATTATTTTTTTCATATTACCTTTATCACTTATGAATATGGGCAGATCTATACATAAAGTGTACGTAAAAAAGTGAGTGTAGTATTGAAAACATACTAAATTATTTGGTTATTCTTAATTTTTGCAAAAAATGAAAACAAGACACTTATTTTGGGACGAAGGAAGTATAAAATTAGGGACTTGAAAATCAACTCCTCTATACAAGTCTGACATATGTTTTTCGAAAACTTAATTTATTTGAAGAACACGTAGTTTACTGACCGACTCGAAAATAGATTCATATTGACAATAAAAATGGTTTATACCATTTTTGATTTCATGATGGCCTTCACCAACCACCTAAAAATATTATTCTCATTTTCTCGGAAAATATATACGACATGATGGATAGCATCTATATTCTCTAGTAATTATATTTTTAGGAGTAAGTCTTATATGTTCGAAAGTGAACTAAAAAGTTACATTTTATAATAGGGAAATGCTATTTTTACACCCAAAAAGGCTTCTTCCACAACCTTATCCATATATTTCTTGTATTTGGCAAAATTACCCTTTAACCATTTAATATTTGATATTTTATTATTATTATGTTAAATAAGAGTCATCCCATTAATAAACTTCTCTAAAAGTACAATATCTCATTTTTGTCTAATTAGAATTCCAGTGAATTAGTTTAGATCTTTCACTCTTTTTTGTTTTTTGATTTTTTTAGGTATTTTTCTGGTTACTCTCTTGTGCTAGACACCCTTTATATATATATATTTTACAATCAAAGGAAATAAACAGAAACTAAGGCATAACAAGCCGGGGTAAAGCAACCCCCGGAATATCGTCTCGGATCAACTTTGTCACTTGCTCCGGCATATCATTAAAGACACACAACCTTTCACTCACTTCTTGGCCCAAATTGGCCAAGGCATCAGCTACTCGGTTCTCTTCACGATACACGTGATCAATCACAACTTGCCAATCCTTGTTAATTAAGTCCCAGATATCATCAAACACATCTTTGGTCTGCCAGCTTCTCTTTCTTTCATTCAAATCAATTTTATTTATTATTAATTCACTTTTTTATTTTATTATTATTATTATTATCTCTATAAATGTTCTTTGTACCTATTCAAAACTTCAGTTGCATCGATTCTAATGTCAAGTTCTTTTTAACAACATTCACATTATAAAGTCATGTGAATAATATACTTTCTATTAGAACTCACACGACACGTAAATTTGAGTATTCTTCTACTATTTATGATGTTATTCTCATAAATTACTTTTTTTAGATCGTTTGGTCTCTTTGAGAGCTAGCTCGTATGAATATGGATATACATGAGTTATTGTTGACGTGTTGTCCACCATCAATTACATATTACACATCCTTGAGTTATACAATAAAAAAAATCTATAATACCAAAGGTATAATTTCAACATGTTTCTTATGTCAAAGAACAATTGATGAAAAAATAGTATTAAGGCCTTATTAGTTGCCTTTATATACTCTAGTTAGGAGAGTTATCTTGTGTAATTGTGAGTATGATAAATTTATGAGTTTTGTCACATTTTCTAAGACTTAATAATTAGGTTAGTTTACTCGGGTAAGAGTTTGTATAATTGTTACAAAAAGTACACAACAAAAATGTATTGGGTAACATTTTAAAATAAATCCACAAATGTTAGTAAAGTTAGCAAATTACGAGGGATTTCAATTATGAGGAAAAGAAAAGAGAAACATTGATTTTTAGGCACTAAATTTATAAAACAATCAGTAAAAATGTGAAAAATGTTTGATGTAGAAAACTAAAAACAAAATTTAGATTTCATTGAGATAAAAAAGAGTTATTAATGATATAACTTTTATTGATTTTAATTATTAATTAATAGTAGTAAACATTAAGTAAATAAAGGGTAAATCTGTCAATTTATTAAACTAGTTAAGGTTGTGGAAGAAGACTTTTAGGGTGTGGAAATAGTGTTTCCCTATTTTTATTTTCTTTTTTGCAATATCATGTTGTATATATGTTTTAATATTTAGATATATATTTTTAGGGTTAATTGTTTGCCTCCACTGTACTCACACTCTTTTCGGTTTTACCCCAAAATTAAGGTTTAATATGATCTGAGCCTTGGTTTATTATATTGAATTAAACTCACATTAACGGTTTTAGCCGATTTTGATGGGACACATCATCATGCCACTTAAGATTTTAAATCGTATCATTAGTACACATCAGACTCCAACTGTGATCGATGAAACAATAGTGATTCATTTCATTTTTTAAGGAAAGAACGCTAAGACGATGTAGTTTCGGGTGTGATAATCTAAAAAAATTAAAAAAAATCGTTCTATCAATTGCAACTAGAGGTTGACATGGACTTAAATCCTAGGTAGCATGATGATGGCGTATCACCCTAAGCTGTTGTGGTACATCAATACCGATTACAACCGATAATGTGGATTTAGTTAAAAAAAATGTAGTTCAAGTGCTCAAACCATGTTAAACTCTAATTAGGGGGCTAAAACAAAAAAAGAATGTCAGTTCAGGAGAGGTAAAACCATTTAACCTTTTTTTTTTTATCGGAAACTAAAGAAAATTTCATTGGGAAAAAAAGGCAACAGTACAAGCATAGCAAAATCCAAACAAACTAAAGTCCAAGCCAAATGAAAAACAAAACTACAAAACCTAATACAACCAAAGACCAAACAACTAAAGCCTGATATGCTAGTTTTGACTTTCGGTCAACGCTACCACATCTTAGCTTATATTTTCTGTGTTTGTTGTTGTTTGTGT
>JAYMTA010001580.1:0-19429 GCA_036897625.1 Pelargonium cotyledonis
CGGAGTGGGGGGCGGGGAAGCCGGAGCTCAGACACTCTTCCGCCGGAGCATGCAACGCCGCGCCAGTCACAGGGAGCAAAGGGGGTTTTCGGGTCCCAGTCAGCAAGCGCCCCGAGCGGGTCGTGGAGGTTGAGCTTGAAGGAGGTCAAGGCTTCGATCTCGGCGGAGCGCTGGGCCAAGACCGGAGCGCTGGTTATCACCAAGAAGAGCATGATAGCAGCCACCACCGCCATGGACGGCGTTCGTGGTGGTGGCGATTTTGAAAATAGCATAAAAAGAATAAGAGTGGTGGAGGATAAGAGGTGGTGCATGGGGGGCGTAGGTTAGCGAAGGAGGAATGAGAGGGTGTGTGTTGCCGGCGGAGGAGGTGGCGCCATGTGGTGGCTAGAGAGAAAACGGAGGCTATGTGGTGTGTCGCTTTGTGGTGTCTAAAAGGTTTTTAACTTCATATGGTATGGTATGGGCTGAATCATTAGAGCCCTATGTTTGTGTGGATCTTATTTTTGCTTTTTCGTTTTTTTTATTGTTTTTATTTATATATATTTTCTATTTTGAGTTGAAATATTATTCTACTTCTATATCTCATTTGGATTTTCTTGTTTTGAAAATGTTGTCGTCTTTGAATTATATACGCAAAAGTACACCTAAGCCAATTGGATTTTTATGGGCACAACACTTGACGTTGCTATTTAAATTTTGGAGTGGATTTGTTGGGGTTGAATTTGATTAAAAGATTGTGTAATATGGGTAGATCTGTCTTATTTGTATTTTTCGTAAGAGAAATTATTGATCCGAGAATTGATTGACTCATATTGATTTTAAGTCGATTCAAATTTAAATTTCAAATTTTAAGTCGGTTTAAATTTCAGATATTTCTAGATTAAATTTGTATTTAAGGATTTAAATCATATTATTTTTATCATGAGAATTGTTAATTTTTTTTTTGTTTGTTTAAACCATGGAGTTTTTAAGCAGCTTAATCCACATTCGAGACCTGCTCACAAAATTAAAAATTTCTCACATCTTCTTCAGAGGTGTGTTAAGTGCTGATCGAACTTGATACCTCTTTTCACTCACGCAGCCTCAGTACACTATCTGCGAAACATCAGGTTGTTAATTATCTTTTTCCTTGGCTCTTTTTCTTTTGTTTGATTTTGTTGACTATTAAAGTTGGTGTCTCTTTTATGACTTTGTGTAGATACATTTAAGCAGCATAATTGATTGGGGCAAGTAGAGCAGCAAAACAACAAAAGCAAATGAATGTGGAAAATGTCAAATTCAAAAAAGATTGAAAAGAACACAAAAGACATGAACACTTTCCTACATCCACTCTATTTTAACTCACTATAGAATTGTAAAGCTCACTGAGATAAGTACAGAAAAGTAAAAACCCTCAAGTGTTACCCAAGTAAAATATAGAGTAAAAAGCAGGGCCAGTTGGGCCTGTGCTTGTAATATAGTGAAAAGCCAGGCCCACTACATGAAGGTCATTGGGCTATTATATTGCACGGTCACACTGTATAATATTAAAATTTTTATTTATTTATTTTATATATTATATTCACAAAACTTACCAAAGAGAAATAAATAAGATCTTGTTCTCACTTTTAACTTTGTGGATGAACTTGTGTTCTTTATGTTAGTAATTTTGATACCATCTTAAATAATTGAATCAACTGAAAAGTCAAGTTGAATGTTAAAATCATTATTTATTATTGTAATATTACATACGTACGAACAATATTTAATGCACATACAAAGAGAAAAAAATATATATAAAACCATCTTTATAAAGAAAAATCATAATAATTTGATGTCACATTACGATATAATATTATTAGTCATCTCGATGAATTTAAGAGTGTGAACGTCCACCGTAATCTATTCTTGTTCCTGATTGAGTTTCACTCCATAATTCTTCCTTGGTTGAGACATTCTTATCTCCCCTGTAAAGTGGAGGTCAATTTAGAGTAAAATTGATGTTAATTTAGGAGGGAGATGGATTTGATTTCTAAGAAAATGTCCTAGACACTTCACCAACTCAAGAAAGGTCCCTTTTATACTTTATATATGTAGATGAGGAAAAGATAAAATGAATAATTGAAACATGGCTACAATGACCTATAAAAAACTATTATTTCTACAGAGGTCCCAAACCCATTGCATGATACTATCTTTTGGTGGTCTAATTAAAAGAGGTTCCACCAGGTTGGTCTTTTGCCATGCCAGGTTTTGGTAGCTGCCTATTTTTGCAGAGGTTGCTACTTTTGCTTTTCGGTTGTGAAAAAATTATCGAGTTTGTTCTACATTTGCAATCAAGTTCATTGCTATAGCTAAAATTGTGTAACATATGGGTTGTTTCCGCATAAACCGTTCTAAAACGCGTTCGTGTTTGTTTGAGTTAGTTTAACTAGACAACATTGAATGTCTTTTGGCTAAAATGTTACTCGGTCGAGTTTGAGAGCATAGTTGATTGCTAAAAGTATCTAACATTCTTATTCATAGATCGATAAAATTATATTTTGTTATTTGAATACTTTTGTAACAAAGAAGTTTTTTTTCGAAAGAAAAGTTATTTTTCTTTTATTGAACCTTAACAGTTAAAGCAAATAGATAAAACTGATTCTTTTCAACTTTATCAACTTTTTACAAGATCTCCAAATCCATTCTCTTAGTTTGAGGTGGAGGTTACTTCTCTTTGTGCATGGATCATAGTATGCAATACATTGGGTTTATAAAATATTTTTGCTCTCTATAAAAAATAAAAACGGATGAATAATTGATTTTTATATCTAAAAAAAATTAAAATAATTTACGTTATAACAACTGATTGTTAAGTCTTGAAATTAACAAATGAAAAAGTTAAAAAATGGTTTTCCACCTAGGGGTAGTGGCGTAGTTGGTAACACAGGCTACGTGAGTGTGAAGAGCGTTTGAGTTCAATTCTCACTCAACACATCTCTGGGAAGAGGATTAAACTTTAACTTGTGCTGAAAGGTGCCTATCGCGAAAGTGTGAGTCTAAAAAAAAAGATTTTTCTAAAATAGTCCCTTGTTTAGAAAAACATACAACCATTTATTGCAATAATAAGTTGTTCTTTTGATCTATTTATTGGGTTTCAAAGTGAACAAAGTGAATGGTTATTTTCATTTGTGGGATATAAATACATTTGAACACTCAACAATTGTATGGCTCATGAATGTTTTATTATTATTATTATTATTGGTTCCAGTTCCTATACAACCACATTGAGTTTGTGGTGGATGGGGACTGGTTAGGCTTTTACAAGCCATGATTGATTCATGAATCCATGTTACTAGTACTAGAGCCTAGAGGTGGGCTGGTTTTGGTTGTGAGTCTTTACATTCCAATTTAATTTTGGTTTAGTTGGTCCACCCTCCTTATTGAAGCCCATATTTGACCATAATTGCCAAACCTAACCACAATCCAAAGACCCACAATCTCATGAGCTTTCCTTTTCAACCATATTTCATGACCTTTCTTGTTTGATTATGATATGGATGGATGGGCAGTTCCTGTTGTTCTAGAAGTGTTAATAACACAACACTCAAGGCCCTCCTTCTGTTTCTGCATGTGGAAATGTTTCAACACCCAATTCTCAATCAATATCTCAAGTTTCAGTAACTGTGCCAAGTTTATGGAAAACAAGCTTTTACAATATCAGATGAAATATAAGTTCACAACAAACTACATACACCAAATTCAATTGCAGAAGAAACATAAATACTATATACTAATATTAGTTACTTACATTACTCTATAGCAGCATCATTGTGGCCTGAATGAGAACGAGAGGGCGTCAAATGGTTTCTGCATACAGTTTCCACTGATTAGTTGTGGTTACAAGGCCTAGTCTTGAGAAGATTTACATAATTTCCTCCCACTAAATCCCAATCAGAATCAGATATATATGATGCGGGATATCAGAATCATCAGTGAGATATAGCTTATTAAGTGCTGTTTTCTATATTAGGTGATCCACAAGTAAACATAAGAGAATTACCAGTGCTTTTCTATTGATATAGCTTCCAACTCGGGCGTCGAGGATATACAAAGTAGAGCCCAAACATCTCCTTGAAAGCTGGCTCTGGTCGCGCATACCCAACAAGACTGGCAACGATGTTGGCACTCTCTGTAATGTGCTGCAGGTCTACTGTGCCAGTCCATAAGTGGTGGGCCAACTGTAGCCTCCTATTTTTTGTGTCCAACCCAATCCCCCACTTTTGGTAGAGGGTCTGTCTATTCAGCTTTGAGAGCTTCTTCTGCATCTGCTTGCTCAGCCACTGTCTTTCACGACGTATAGCCTTGATGCTGTTTATAGAAGAGAATTAAAATTATCCTATATGAATAATACAGCCTGAAATATTGTGTACTATAGATGAGATACAATTAGTATATACCTTTTTGTATGTTCTGCAGTTTGGTTTCTTTGGAAAACTGAGTCTTTGAGGATGGACATCCTCTTAAGCTCTACCTCCATGTATATAGAATCTTTTGGATCACCTTTAAATTGCAGGAAGAAATAGGTCCTGTGAACCAGTGAAACATTGCAAGCATTCCAGAGTTTAATGATCTCTCTCTGGAGCCTCTCAAATTCTGAAGCCCAGTTTGACATACTTTCTGAATCGTTTTGCATGGGATCCAAACCGATATCTTTTGTGGACTTTCGATTTGTCTCCTGTACCTATTATGGAGAAAAAGAAGTTAAATAATGAATTGAGGAGAGAAGCTGAAACTACTTGGTCTAATCTACTATATTTGTCCAGTACTTTTAATAGTCAGCATTAGATGGTATGAATCTGAAGTTAGAAGTAGTTGTGAGTGAAGCAATGTAACATTAACATTTCCTTTTGATAACAATGGCTTTAAAAAATATCCTTTTGATTATTGAAAAACAGAACAAAAAGAATGATTTTGACTGACCACAAACTATTGCCTCAGTCGATGTATTATAATGAAGGCAGAATGTACGGGAGAGAACAAACCTCATGGTCAGCGAGTTGATTCTCATTCTGAAACTTGGATGATTCCTCTTTCCCAGTGACTGGAGTACTATTTTTGCTACATTGTGTGCTGCATGAAGTGTTGATATTTTGGGCATTGAGATCATCACCAATAGTACTCCTTACAGCAGTTGGAGAATTGTTTCTCTTTAAACTCTCAGTATCAGCACTATACTTTAATGCGGAAGGTTTCCTCTGAAAGCTTTCAGGTCTTCCAGTGAACTCTTCCTCAAATCCACATGGTGGTGGTGTGCTCTCGTTCTTTCCTTCCCTCTCAAACCAATGTGGCGATGAGTTCATCATGAAGCTTGCTTTACAGCTTTTACTCCTAGCCATTTTTAAGCTTCTGGAACTAGACATGCTTTTTTCCAGAAACCATGGAGAAAGTGTGTCGGTGGACTCTGTAATAGAAACCCGATTGATGTGTTCTGACTCTCTATCGTCAGTCAATGAGGGTGATTCCAATTCTTGATTTACCTCCTCGCCATTCTCAACCTCTGTTAACCCTGAGATGGCTGTGTTCTTATCAGGATATGACGAAATTGAGTCCATGCATCCACTTTTGCTAGGCTCTTCCATCTCAATGCATCTAACTTCCTTGCAAAGGTCATCAGAATTTGCATCAGTCTGGTCTTCAGTTTTGTATAGAGGCATGTGAGTTCCAAAATAAGTAGGAAAACTATCTGAATGTGTAGGGGATATGTCTCTGTGACGGAAACTCTCATCAATATCAGAGAATCGGACACAATTGTCATCAGAGTTACTCCTGCTGTGTCCATCTGAATACTGAGATGCATCAAAATTTCTGGCACCTATATTTGGGCTTTCAAATTCAGAAGAAGCAGGTGTCTCTGCATGTGGAATTTCTGGTTCCCATGAACTGTTCCGCACACGTAACTTGGGATACTGATTATCATCATCTGCCTGGAGAGAAACAGGCAGGGATCAAATCTAAAGATAAGAAGGTGAATCAAAGTGGATTAGATGGTTTGAATTAAAACAGCTGTTACATTACCGATACTACTGAACGTCTGTCACTTCCAACAATTTGTAGCAAATCCTTCAGCTGAGACTGAGCAAGGTCTCGTTGCTGAGTTAGCTGTTCTTGTTGCAGAACTAGCTGCTCTTGTATCAGAGTAAGTTTTTCTCTTTGCAGAGTTAGCTCTTTTACTTTCTTCTTTAACTGATTGGAGTAAAGAAACCAAACATTGGAATCAGTTTCGAGGAAAGAGTTTAAAATTTGTTCTGCACATCCCTATTTCTCATGTTTAGATTGCTTGCAATTTTTATCACTAAATGTCCTGTTTTAAGACAAATGATAACGAGATAAGTACAAAAGGTTGGTCACTTTGTAGACCTATTTAAGTCAAAAGATTGTGGCATTTGACCCTCTTTCATATCATGGAAAAGGGAGACATAGAAAGGTTATAATTTAGTAAGTAAAAGATCTCTGGTGTTTCTTAACATAACAAACAACCATAAACATTTCTTTAAAATCTTACTTAAGAGAAAAGGACTCAAATGCTCTGTAAGACTGTAACATCTGCAGTTGTTAAATGCATGAACTTCTTTTTGTAGGTGTGTGTGTGTGTGTGTGTTATAACTTATATGTAACAAAGAACTAATACTTGAGATATACGTAGAACATAACAGCTATAGTTTGAGACTTGATACCAAAAGTCTATTCATTACCTCTTCAATTTCAAGGTCTTTCTCCCTCAGTAATATAGACGAGTCAAAGGCAGTGGAAGTTGGTCCCAGACTTCTCAACTCACCCTCCAGTCTTGCCATTTCTCTCTGCAAATGCTTTACCAAAGCTTTATCAGATATAAGTACATTGACCTGCGCATTTGTGGTCACTTCCTTAGCACAACTTGCAAACAAGAGGGTGTTTCTTGATTGTTCAACATGGCTTCGTGCTGGGCTCATGGTGCAGATGATGGCAGATCTTGCATTACCCCCCAAGGTAGACTGAAGTATTCGAGTTAGCTTAGAATCTCTGAACGGAATGTGTCCAGTTCTTCCCTTGCTGCATTCACATAGTTGCAAAACCAATTACAGATATGAAGCTTTTAATGCTAGAGCTTCAATCTCATGAAGTGTAAACAAAAGAGAGCAAAAATTGAAAATAACAGGCAGGATGACAAAACTCCTAACAACAATTGTAGTGACAATTAAAATTGAAGCCAACACTTACACAGACAAGTGCAATATTGTCTGGGAACAGAATATGCACACATCAAGGCTGCTAAAAGGCTTATTTCTGATACCAATTCTAAACCAAGGATGTGTCAAGAATTGTTTGTGCTTACACTTTGTATTTATTCAAGAAGAGAGTTGTAAACTGAAATGTCATGTTTGTCCATCTAATTTTGAGGAAATAAGGAATCAGAGAAAAAAATAATTCAAATGTTTACTATGATTCCCAATGCTCCCTCAGTTATCTAGTTTCTTTTATCATTTCACTGGTCCTCTTTAATAAGAAATTGCTATATTAATAGTTGGAATAATGAGAACAGGTTACTTTTAAATTGGATATAGCAGATATTGGCTGACTACTAGTTAAGACATTTGATAGTTAGAATCACTTGAGTTTAACCATAAAGGGATTTCATTCAGACTATTTGCTAGGTAATGGGACAATGCACCACTCAAACTATGACAATGCATTGCATTTCACCACCAAATTCTATTCCAACTGGCTGTTATGGTTTCTTTTCTTAGTTAATGTTAGGTTTAAACTGAAATGCTGAAGTGGTTGACGATTTATAGTTGCTAAATATGCATTGCTTACCCTAGTTGACTGCTGCTAGTTGCATCATAAACCAGTATAGTAGAATGAGGTGATTATCCAAACAGTTAACATGGATCTCAAGAACAGTTTATCTATTAGAAGTAAACCAATCTCAAGTATTATCAGAAGGGGTTATAAAAAAGGATGCAACACAAACTGACCTTAGTTTACGGATGACAGTTCCCAGAGTTAGTAAACTGCGATTTATATGACAACCTTCTTTCAACCTTGCCCCTGCTGATAAAGCCTGGGATGCACGCTCACTTCCTGCAAGATCAACAAAATTCTGTTCCAAATAGAATTAACATAAAATTTCTTGATGATGTTAACCAGTTGAATTGTTAATAGACAGAGTTCGTTAATCATACCACAGTTGCTGTAAGGGTGCTTGAGTTGCCATTGCATAAAAACTCACGTGCGGAACTTTCAACTGTCTGACATTTTCATTATTGGGTAAGAGGAGATGCTATGTAGTTATCAACGGAACCACATTTTAGTATTTTGAAATCAAGTAAACATGGCATACCAATCTGAGAATTTGATGAGATCTGGAGCTTGTTTCATTCAGGGCAGTATCCCCTATTTGTCTTTGAGCTGCAAAAACGCAATAGGCCACGGTTCAGACATGGAGTCATAAATATCCAGTGAAGCAAAGACAATTTACTGCCCCTTTTTCTACTCTACTAGTACCTCCTTCACTTTTTCAAGGTAGTTTAGAGCAATTACCTTCACAGACAGATAGAAGCTCCTTAAAATGGTTCCAGTCTCCCAGAATTTCTTCTGTGAGCTTCTCAACAATAGTCCCCCTCTATCAGAGATTCAGAGCAGCCAAAAATATGTATAAGAGAAAGACATGTATGACATATACCAGCCCCTGAGTAGTTCAAAACAAAATTTACCTCTGGATCATCAAGAAGTCTAAGTGGAGTGCTATCTGCACTGAGCAGGTCTCTGACAGATTCATTGTAAATCTCCATGGCAGAGAATTTTAGAAGAAATTCCCTTTCCTTGTTCTAAAGAAGACAGCAAAAGAAAAAGATAAAATTTTCAAACTAGGAACCTGCAGATTAAAAATTTGAATAAGGAAGACTGATGGTAAACTATAGTGTTGAAGTTTTAATTACCCTTTCCATATAATCATATATATCTGCCGCAGTGTACTCGGTAACCCCGCACATTGTATATGTCTTCCCACTACTTGTTTGTCCATAGGCAAAAACACTCGCTGAAAATTAGTTTTAGCATAAATTAAATGCCGACAGATTTCCAGTAACTCGTAAACATGATGTAATTGAAAAGAATAAGAGGCTGTACTCACAATTTATGCCGCTGACAACTGAAAGAGCAACTTCCTTGGCTCCTTCCTCGTATACTTGGCGGGTGGAACAATCACAACTAAATACTCTGTCTAAAACCAAAATACAATGCCCAGAAGTAAATACGAGGATTGGAAGGGCTTACGCATATTTGATACTAGCACCAACATTTAAGTTTTTAAAATCCAAATAGGAGTATATAGTTGTTCATGCAACTTCATAGTATCACTGTAAAAAATGCCTACAACATTCTTTTAAGACTAACAAAGAGAACAAGTTTGAACTTAAACTCAAACACAATCCCGATCTCTCATTACTGGAGAGCATCTCGTGGAAAAGGTTCAGCTTTAAAACATAATTACCTAATTAAGATATTATAGCAGATAAGTTAAATTTCTGCCTTACCCTGTCGGTCATCTCACATTTCTCAAAGTTCTCACAGCAAACTAAGAACAAACTTGAGGTGCACAAACCAAGAAATCTCGAATAACACAAACTGTTTTGGAGGGATTCCTTACCAAATGTGTAAGCAGTTGGGTACAGGGACCGCTCTGGAGTTTGAAATGGATTCCTATATAGAACAGTGTTATTGTTGATGCAATCCCAATCTGATGCGTCTTTTCTGGATTTCTCCTTCTCATTCAAAGGCCGCAGCCTGACGGACACAAAGATCTTCTCATCATGGCAATTGGGCTCTAGCATGACCTCCTCCCCAGCATCTGCCCCCATCTCTCACCTTCACACTCTATTATTCTTGAACTCAACTTGAAACATGATTGCAAATGACACGGTTGACACCATCTATCAAGAACCCCATAAAGTCTCCACTAACAAACATAAATCAGCACCTTCTTTTACTTCCCCACAACTTTTTCTTCACAATTCAATGAACACCTTGCATTTCAGATGGTTTTAATAAGACAAAGGGTTTTTGGACTCACAAAACACAAGGGCCGATCACAACCTGCAACAACAGATTACTCAATGGGTTAGCACTATGCAATGATGTTCAATGTTGTCTCAATCAAACATGAAAACAGAGATGTCGGAGACAAACATATCAAATATCACAAGCTGTAATTGTATTTTCCTAGATACTCAAGAGGGCCACTTCACTTCCTATATTTTTAATAGGGTTTTTTGGATTTTTCCAAGATGGTCCCCAATTACAGACTGTCCAAGTCTTCTTGCCATGTTACTCCAATTTCAATAAAGAATGTTAGCTAAAAAACTAAATACTAAATCATAAACAAATAATTGAGAGAGAAACATTCGCTGCTAAAATTTCACACATTTTCAAAGAATGTGTGTGGCCTTTCAAAGAATCTTCACGAACTCTAAGAGCATCATTTTGTAGTTCAGTAAAAAAAAAAAATCAAAGAAAAACTACTCAACTTACAGCAGATTTGGGAACTGAAGGACCGAACTCGAAATCTAAATTACACTTTACAAATTAATAAACAACTACAAAAGTAGAAGAAGAAGAAAAACACAAAATTCAAGCACATCCTCAGAAACAATGACAAAACAAAATCGTTTTTGTTTTCCGTACTTCTTCAGATCGAATCAGTACGCATTTCCAGCAAGATCGTTTCAACAAAATTTACACATACATTCATCAAAACCGTAACCTTACCTTACCTCAGCTCCCGAAGCTCTGATCGACGAGAAACTGAAGTTCAAGGAACAGAGATCGATTGAACCAAAAATGCGAGAGCAGTGTGTGATTGTATCGAGACAAAACCAGAAGATATCGACTGAAATACTATACAATTATACTAATCTACCCCTCTCTCTCCTCATCGCACTGCGCAGTCTCGTCTCGCTCTGAGGAAATCTGTCTCGGACAATTTGGTCTTTTACTTGAAAACGAAAACGGGATGGAGTAGTGGAGGTGGTGGTGGTGGTTATGGCGTCTGCTTCTGCATTAGCTGCAAATTTCATAATCAGTCCTCGCAAAGAGACGTCGATAATCTGGGGCGTGAATTACTAATTTGCCCATGCTGTATTGTGGGGCAGACATGACGAAATGAATGCTTTTCAGGGCTAGAAAAGGAAAGGAAGCATGTTTTCTATGCCATCGCTCCGGCATGTTTAAGGAAGATGAAAAAGACGTTTGGAGAAAAGTCTGACGACGTTAAATTAAAATATGTTGGCGGGTAATATTAAAATTAAATTCCATTGTTGAAATATCCAAAGATTTTCATAAGAATCCACATTCCACTTTTATAATAACAATATTAATAATAATAATTTTGATTCACATGAGAAGAATTCTATAAGACGAAATAATTGTGATTTTTGTAGTTGAAATGAAAAAAAACTAATACTTATTGACAACATTAACACGAAATATATGTTCTTGAAAAAATAATTGTCAACTTTTATATTTTTTGTGAAAATAATTAATGATGAGTTGGTAAGCAATAGACATACTTTATTTATGAATATGATTTGTCTAACATGTTAGCAAATCGTTTACAATTTTATATTTAGTATTTTACTCTAAAGACATTTAAAAATGCATTAAAATAAGTGTACAAGCAAAAAAAAGATCAAAACCCTAGTTTCGGTACGTTTTATCATGTGCAAGAGTAAAACAGAATAATACTACAACATTATCGATAGTTGATACATGACCACAGACAAAAAAAATTGAAATTGAGTTGCTAATTGAGGGTGGTGTGGGGTCTGCAACCAATAAAACGAGTACTTGTACTTACCAATCAAGTTTATGCATATCTGTGTCATTGTGTTGTTGTAGGTGGCCGGCATGCATGTGCCCTACCATAGGATTCCAATGATGTTTGTTGAAAAGGGAATGTCGCTCTTAGGAGGAATGAGTTCACGACCTGACGTCTTCAACGAGAGTTGCATGAACGTCATGTGAGTCCAACGAGAATCGTTTGAGAAGATATGTTACGATGTGAAGGAATTAGGTCGATGCATGACGTCATGAATGAGAGCAACGTGAATGTCACGCAATTCCAACAAATTTTGTTTGATAGGAGTTGTTGTAGCATAGAGGAATGAAGTCGTGACATGATTTCTTGAACAAAGATTAACACGCGGGCCCAACAAGCTCTATTTGACATGAGATGTCGTGGCATAAATGGTTGAAACCGTGACATGACATCTTTAACGTTAGTCTCGTAACCCAACTCAAATGTAGCACCCGCGTGCTATATGAACTGGAGTAGGCCGATGGGCCCGTACGAAAGAGTTCCAGAGTTAAGTTGGGCGAGCACGAGCGTTAATTAGTTGGGTTGGTTATGCTTCCATATGGATTTAAGGGGCCAAGTCACATTTGCTTTATTAGAGCTTGTGTATTTGTTCAATTTTCTAATAATTATAAGTATTTTATTCCTAAGTGAAAGTCATCGTAGCTATAGTATAAAAAAAATGTGAGTTAGTCTTGTCATGTGAATTCATAAAGGGGTTTTTCCTTTTTGCAATAGTCTAGTGAACTTTTCATTAGTCCTAAATCTTAATTAATTAATAGCACCAACCCGAGGAAGCCATCAATCCAATCGAACCTTAAAAAAGAATAATATAGTGAGTGAGAACAAAATATATATTTATTGGACTTCCTTAATGAAATGTTATGTTATCTATAAACAAACTTTTTTTGCCTTTCTTTACAACTATACCACGTGGGACTTTCTATACCTTTAACTCAACCTAAAACTTTATTAATTTTATTTATGTAATATGAAATAGATAGGACTAGCTAGACGACAAAATTAGACTGGATAGTTATTATTGTGCATGAATATGATTAATAGCTCAATTATGAATATAGCCAAGGAATAAAGAAAGTAATTAAGAGTTTGATTAAATGATCTATTGATTTAGATAATGTAGTCATTGAAAACAAAAACAAAAACAAAAACAAAAAATAACAAAAAGACATGGAGTAACCATGTATTTTAAAAAGGTAGGTCATAATTCAGGAGATTTTACCATGTTAAAAACTTCATAATCAACCTCTTGAGAAATTTCACTGATGAATAAATCGTCAGGTAGTGCAAAAAAATTGCATCGATCTCATCATTTGGTCTCTGCGCACATCCATCAAAAGATCTAAGAGCCACACGCCATTCTACCTTGTTTATAGCTTTCAAGCTGCATTCCCCACTATCGCCACATATTGCAACACCCTTAGGCTCATATTTCATAGAAATTTATCAATAGACTGAACGGTCATTGAGCTTCACATAGCACATGACTAGCCAACTTTTTATACATTGACTACATTTTCAAGTTTTTGAGATTATGATTAGTTTTCCATTTATGTACTCTTCTCTTTTTGTTCACAATTCTTCATATTTAGAACTTGCTACCTAAATTTTAATTGTTTTCGGTGGATAATTCTAATAAAAATTGTTTCGTATTTTGTACTCTATCGACTGCGTTATCTTTTAACTACTGAGTTGCTTTGTAATCAAATTGCAACAATGACATTACAACCAAAGAATAACAACATTTGTCTGTACGAGATACTAATGCTCATCAATCAATCATGATTCATATTTACTACTGATCACTGTTGTTTGAAGAGTTGGTTTTAATGTTCGTAGTTAGGACTATGCTTTTGAATTTGTTTCCCACCTAAAAGAGGCCCAAACTATAATTGACTTTTATTTTTATAATTTTCTTCGAAAGCTGATGAATGTACGCTGTGTGGGGGACTGTTTTGACCAGAAAGTAATGTTATCTGCAGAAAAAAAATGGAACAGGCCATTTGATGAGATTGAGAATTTTATTATGAATAGTAGGACCCATGCATGCACGTGTTTGGGCTAAAAGTCAGTAGTGAAGTTTCACAAATAAAGAAACAAAGAGAAGCTAAAATGGAATACAAAAACGGACATACATGACCATGCATGTGCCCTTTTTTTTAATTGTTTCTCATTTTAACTCTTCTACTCATTATTTTGCTACCGACAATCCCTTTTGATTAAATTTGAATTGAAGCTCTATGCTCGTGGGTGGTTCTCGTTTAACCTGAAGTCTCGAGTTCAAGTTATATATAGTGCAGCTGCGGGAAACTTAGTAGAGAGATTTTTGCCGTTCTTGTCCATTTCGAACGATGATTAATCTGAGCGTTGTATAACTTAAAAGTGCTGATCTCGTGCTGATTGCGATGAGCTTCGAAACCTTAGGGTTAAGAAAATAATGTTTCCTATATTATTAAATTTGAAATATTATAGTTTAAGCTTTCAAGCCCAAGCCAAGCCATTGCGGATTTATATTGGAGACCAAAATGATATAGAGCCTGAGCTTCTCATTCTAAATTCCAAATCTTTGATTTGGGCCTGCATTTTGAAACCACAGATAAAAGGCCCAATGCGTTCAAGTTTTATATGGCCCATTCAGCAGCTATTTAAACAAGTAGTGGATAGTAAATTCCAAGGGGAGTTGTGCCAAAAAAGAACATGCAAAATACGCCAACCATGGAGTGTATTCTCTACTTCTCTGCTCAGCCTCAGCTTAAGATATTATTAGGGGTATTATGTCTCGTAACCAAAGAATGGATCTCTCCCAAATGCTTTAAAAGTGGTATTCATCTTGCGGCATGCTCCTATATTTATGAGATAGACGCTGATCAATATATTACTTGTGCAGTTTTTTGTCAAGATATGTGTTCATATTACTTAACGCTAATAAAAAAGATTAACCCATCTCGCTGAAAAACAGGAGAAATTGAGCGTCGCACAAGTGCAAATTTGTACATGACAATTAGCTCATCTACATAATTGTCCTACCAACGAATGAGAAGTTAATTACACCTAAAATATCTTCCAAAAAGTGAAAGTGATTTTAAGCCATATATCTTTTGAGTAAATCGCAAGAATGTATTTTTTGATTTGTCGTTGTTGTTGCATCAAATAGAGTCAAGAAATGAAATTACGTCCAAAAATAAAAGTAGCGAGAGCCACACAAGTGTTGGCAAATAGATGGACACCATTACATTGACCAATAACTCTTCTCAGATTGGCGACACGCCCAATCCAAGCCGTGTCTCGCTAAAGCGACACGACTGCATTATCGCCAAGTAGGTGAACAGTACCAAGAACAACAACAGATTTTTTTTATAGCCAAGAGAGCTGTGATGTGTTGTGTCGTGTCGTTTGTATCGAATACTTATATAGCACCAGATGAACATAAATGAGGTAGGAGTGTAGGACCCAATTTCACTGGAGAGAGCAGAAGAATCATGAGCCACAGAATTTAAAACTAGGTAGTGACCTTGTCAATGTCGATGTGAACCCCACAGCCACAGCTCCTGCTTTTGAGCTTGTGGTAATGGACTCGCCTAAACTTGACAAATACCCTTCATTTACTGTGTCTTTCTTCATCTTCTTCTCGAATCTCCTCTGCTCCCCACCAAATCCTCTTTCGTCTCTAATGGCCTAATCTTCCCATTCCTTGTTTTGTTGTTATCTGTCAGATCCCTCAATCGTAGTCAGTTCGTAGCGAAGCTCGCTGAACTGAACCAACTCATGTGTGCTTGATTGCTGGGTTTATTATATCGAAACCTTTGTTTTTGTTGGAGAAATGAGAGTGGAACTGAATTATGCGAACCCTTTGTGACGCCTGTGAGAGCGCCGCCGCTATTGTCTTCTGCGCGGCGGATGAGGCCGCTCTTTGCCGCTCCTGCGACGACAAGGTCTCGAATAAAGTTTCTATTTTTAGTGTTTTTTTTTTTTTGGACTCTTGTTGTGAGGCTTGAATTGAGTTTCTGGCTAGCTTAGCAATGGCATGTTGTAATCTAGAGGAGCAACATTTTATCATGTCTTTCCATTTCTTTTGGTGTATATTGAAATAGGCATGGTGGTGCTTAGGATAGCATGAATGGTTGGCTCTTTTCTTATGCTTAGTCACTTTGATTGAATGCTTGCTTCACCACTTTGATTAATGCACCTGATTGATTCAAGCAAAAAACTGTGGGGTTTGTTTGGAACTATCTACTGTTATTGATCAGCTTGAGTCCACTTGTTCTAATCTTGCGTATAGCATGTGCAGGATATGTTGGCAGACAAGCAGTAATTTTGTAAAGGTCCTGTTGATCTTATTTGCATTACAATTGCAGAATTTGTGTTGATAGTTACACTCTGATTTCCTTAGGGTTCATTTTCTTGATTTCTCGTGTGAATTGAAGAATGTGGATATGAGGAGCCAAAACCTAGTTGAAGGATTATTATTATTTTTTAAACATCATTTGCGAGTTATGAGATTGGGTTTGGATATGTGTCAGTGCCTCAGTGGGTATGTTTTGTAAGAAAAACATCTTTCGTTTCTTTAGTTTTCTCCACCTCTTCTTTCATCAAACACTTTAATCACTTTAATTAAAAGTTAAAACATAATCATAAACTTTTTGTTGTTTAATGCTTCCTTTGCACGTGAACTTCTTTCAATCTTTACTAGAACACACGTCTTTTGGTTTTCTGGATTGTATTGGATGTGACATCTTATATGGTACTGCTTTAAACTGTTGATTGGAATGGCAGGTCCATTTGTGTAACAAGCTTGCTAGTCGGCATGTGCGGGTTGGGCTTGCAGCTCCCAGTGATGTTCCTCGTTGTGACATATGTGAAAATGCACCTGGTATGCTATTTCTTCCCTCTGCATCCCTTTTCTTTTCTTAATTTTTTTCCCTCCAGTATCTTTTGGTTGTCTTGCTTCCCCAGATTTGAGACAGAGTCTGGTCCTGAGTTCCTTCTTGTTTCCATTTTTATTTTTATTGTTATTTCAGTATGAAAAGTTACATGTAGTAATATACTTGAAAGTTGAAGTATTAACTTTTGTGTATGTGTGGAAAATAAGCCTAAAAAGTTAATGGCAATGCAATATAAATCAGATTATATTAGATCTGATTAGCCATAGAGATGGTGGCGTGTCGGGTCATTAGCTTGCAGGGTGATTGGTTCTATAACTAACTGGTAAACCAGTAACTTGTACTCTATAAATATGTTTCAAATGAATCTAAGTGTTCATTTCTCTTTCCGAAAATTCATTTCTGACTTGTGCCAAACTGAAACTTAATTTTTCTTAATCTTAATTTTTGTTTAATAACTCAACTGATAGGATTTATTTTACTTTGTTAATTAATGAAAATTTCATTCACATCGTAGATTCTACATTTGTCTCCCTTGTCAATTAGCCAAAGGTTCATTTATAAAATCTCTGTTGTCTGTCTTTTCGATTATAGTGGCTTTTAATAGTTAAGGTTCTAATCAGTTATTTATTTATTTATTTTATTATCTATAATAGTGTACTGCAACTCTGAAAGCCCCAAAATAACTAATAACCTCAGCTTGGCCCAAGTTCCACTAATTCCTGATTCCGCCTCATCCCAGATTTTGCCTTTTTCCTGTTTGAAATTATATCTTTGCCCTTGGACATGCGCATGCAGCTTTCTTTTACTGTGACATAGATGGATCTTCCCTCTGCTTGCAATGTGATATGATTGTTCATGTCGGAGGTAAAAGAACACATGAAAGATATCTTCTCTTCCGGCAGAGAGTTGAGGTTGGTGACTTCTTACTATGGAAAATTCATTCATTTTCTTCTTGTTATTTAATAATCCAGGTATGGTTTTCATCGTTTGACTGGCCTATAGTTCCCAGGTGATAAAGAATCAGTTTCACAGCACATGGATCCAAGTGAGATTAGAAGAGGACAAGATCAAACACCTAAACCAACAATTGGAGAGGACCAACAAAATCATAGGGTATCTCCTCTGCCAGATTTAGATGCTAGTGCTGATGAACATGCCATGATGGATACGAATTTGATTGATTTGAACATGAAGCCCCGTCGAGTTCATGGACAAGGTTCAAGTAATCAGGTTAGATTAATTTTTTTAAAAGCATCAAATGATAGATTCCTGTTTAATTTGATATTATAGTGAAGAGTTTAGCTGTCATTACTCTGCTATTAGACCCCAATGGTTAGTTGTATCTCATGAATACATTTTATTTTTCTCTTAAGAACTCAAAATGTCACTGATTGATATGGATATGAAAATAGGACAACTTCTAGGAACATAGTTTTTTAAAACAAGTGAAAAGCTAGGGCTGCTGATATTGATGTAGAACAGAAACAATTCTTCGATTTCATTTCTTGCTTGTCATTGGAATCAAGGATAAATTTTGGTATTAGTAAGCAATCCTGCGGGAGCATTGTCTTATATTATGAAGGGAACAATGGTGGTAGGTTGTAATAAAACTAAACAGCGATTTGCTCTAATCTTTGTTTCCGTTTTTGTTAGATTTCTTATGTGCTGAACGTATATTGAATAAATCTTGGAAGATTATATCAGATAAACTGCAAAGCTTAGATCTGTCTTTTTGAGTTGACATGTAGACAACTGAACATAGCCATTCTAGTTCTAAGGACTTTCTTACACTAAGCTTTTTTGAAACTTTAAGAAATTGTCATGATGCTCACTAGCATGTTTAATGAACCGTCATTTGCTTGTTCTCAGGATCAGTGATACATGAGCCGTTTTGTTTGGGATTAGTCATCAGAAAGTTAGAGAAGCAAGAAACCACCCTTCGATGCTGCTTAGGATCAGTGATAACAAGCTGCGCTGTTGTTGTGGGATCGATCATCAAAAAGCCAGAGAACTGGAAGATGCTCCATCTAAAAGCTTCATTGACTGTTTTTTTTCCATGGCATGTATTTTGTGTCCTCAACTTCCTGTTAAAGGAAGTGGATATCATGGTTGCGGAACCTTGGCCCATATGTTTTGTGCAAGTGCAGCTTAGATGTTCGAAATGGTAGTCAGCATCATCAGCATGCATTGCGAACTGCAAGATTATAATTGACCCATGAAAATCATGGTACTCTTGTCATTGTTATAATTGACGAGTGTAGGTGACATGACAAAGCTTGAGATTAGGGTTTTCATTGCATTTGTGTATTGAATATTTTGGCATTTTCTCTAGAGAAGAAAGATGAATGGTAATGGTGTTTAAGTATATCATATTGAAGATGCAAGTAATTGAATCATATGGCATAAATGTATAATATTTTACCTATAATATATATATATATATATATACTTTTATACAAGAATTAATCATGTGACGTAACTTATGCAATAATGAAACATTTTGAATTAATCATGTTCTATAAGACTTGCTGGTATTAGTTGTTCCGCTTAACAAATCAACTTTGACAAATTTGATCCTGAATAAAAGAAAACATGTTCAAGTAATCAGGTTAGATTAATTTTTTTAAAAGCATCAAATGATAGATTCCTGTTTAATTTGATATTATAGTGA
>JAYMTA010001581.1:0-19429 GCA_036897625.1 Pelargonium cotyledonis
TTTTGATAAAGCTACTAATTATTTACAAAATAAGGCCACAAATCAAACAAATCAATAAAAAAAATATGAGTTGGGTTTTCTACAATTCAACTTCTAAGCTGAATTATATAATAAATTACCATGAACTGCACCATCTATGGCATTCAAACTCAAACACTGAACAAGAGAAAAACAATATCGTATCTCCGGTGCTTCCGTCCTTTCGACAAGCGAGACCTTTTCTCCCACATTAAAGGTGATATCGTTCTCAAGATCTACGCTTCCAATGTCCACGACGCCGCCGCTCAGCCACCGAGTGTCGTCGAAAATGCATTGGAGACGCTGCTCGAAGAACTCAACGGTGGCAGTGGCGCCGCCACGACGGCACATTCAAGAATCATGGAATTAGCGGAGGCGAAGAGATCAAGAAGAAGAAAAAAGGAAAAGGAAGTGAGGACATTTCATTCCATCGGAACTGGTCACAGATGCAGTATCTATACGTGAATGTGGTGAATGTGGTGAAGGCCAGAGAGAAGCTCGGCGGAGACGGAGGCCGTGGCTTTACTGTCCAGGCCATGGTGTATGATGGGAGAGATGAGAAATAATGGAGGTTAATATGGTCAAAAAGGGCAAAAAGGTGTGAATTTAGTGTTTTAGGGTTTGGATTTATCACCTCCCAAAATGATCAAAGTCATTATTGATAATTCATACTCGGTGGTGGACCCTACCGTTTTATGGGGTCTATTCTACACTAGACTAGACTAGAATATTTGCACTGTCCGGTCCCACCTCGTCCACCTCACACTTTCACTTGACTAGTTGACTGTTGTTTTTTGTATTTTAAGTCAAAATTAACGTACGTACGTTCGTAGGTATACCGTAGAGTTGTGGGACCCATGAAATACAGTTACTACTACATGGACAATTATATGTATACGGGTCGAGTTTAGGCGCAAGATTGAATGTTTTCTGCGAGTATTTTCGATTTGAAGTTAGGTTTCGAGTATCTGACAAGTTGGGTCTACAATGCCAGCTTTATTTTTTAGGAGAACTAGTTTTGTTGTCTTTGAGATATTAAGAAGAGATCTAAGCATCGAACACAAATTTGTAATGATCTTGTTTTGATTAGTCCTTAATTATTAATCAACTCAACACTTTTGGAGTGCATTGTTTTGGCATGCACTAGTGGTAAACCATATCTCATCAAGTGGAGCTACTTGTTGTTATCTCTCTTAGGTATAGCAACTTTGATAGGGTCAAAGATTTTACCAAATTGAACACCATTAGTAGTGGGCATGAAAAAAGCCTACCAAAGGAGTGTTAATTTGGGCCTAGCTTGGATCCATAATTTTCTTGTCACCTCACCAATCCATGGTCCATGTTTGAGAATACTTTGTTATAGTAATTTTATCAAATTGATAATGACATACCATTGAAATGTATTGGAACCAATATCTTAAATAAGTGTTTGATTATTGTGTCCAAAATTTCCTGACAAAAAAATCCAGTGGTTGTACCTAGGATTTCACCACCACCCACCAACTGCATGTAATGTACAAACAAAAGTGTCTGGTTTTTGGTTGGTGGGAACTGAGACCTGCCAACTTGCAAAAACATATATTTGTGGTTCCAAACATTTTAAGGAGAGTATCCTATGTTATGCACATAAAATGATTGATTCTAAGACTTTAAAAAACAATCATGCACAGTTAAGTACTACACAGTACTTGCACCTCCAAAATGTGCATAGCCTGAGGAATTGAATCAAACTCACTCACACAACATAAAATATGGCAACAATAGTAAAAAAATCAAAGGAAAAAAAATGTATTTGTTACATGTATAAGAATTGAGATTGTGCTATAATTAGTAATTATAGTTTTAGTTGCTTGACTTGCCATTCTGATGTTGCTCTCACAATCTCCCCCTTATCAGCCTGCAGCCTAAGAAGGTGTGTGTATTCCAAATCTGGCTTTCTGGTATTGACATGATCATGGCCTAAACTCGCTCTTCTACTCGTCAACGACTCTAGCAGCGAAGCTTGCCTGCATTCCCGTCGATACTCGAGAGTCATGTTCTTAAGATCATAATCTTCCAGCACATTCATCCTCACACTCTACAATAACTCGACAAACAAGAAATTAAGTTAATCTATCTAATTAAGTTCATGTTTGATTCTTAGTCCTTTAGGCTTCGATTCGAGACGAGAGGTACCTCTAGGATCCACCCTATGTATTTGACAGTGTTAACATGCTGGTTAGCATCCATGTCACTCCATCTTGGCTGGAATATTGAAATTCAAGAAAGATTGAGAAATTGCAAGATTTTGTAATCAAGAGGATCTAGAAAATTATGAAACATTGCTACTTACAGCTAAACCGGATCGGATTCTCTCAGCATTCTCATCAGTGAGCTTGTCGATCTTTTCAGTGTCGATTTCTGATTCAGCGATCGCAGATCGACTGAAGTAGAAGGGTATGACCTCTTGTCTCACCTGCTCAGGGATCTTGGACAACCTTCTTGTTTCTCTGTTCATGATCACCCATGTACTGCACAATATTCACATAATGTTATGGTCAAATTAATGATGTTTCATTAAAAAAAAAAAAAAAAAAAATCAATGTATATACCTTGTAGCTCTTGTTATGATCTCTTTGGTGTGATAGTCTCGGATGATCCAGTCTCTGCGCATACCGTTTTTTCCCGCTGCATCGACCCAAGTATCGATCTCAACTACATCTCCCCTGCCACATTCACTCTTTTCATGAATACAATTTAAAGAAAGAGTTCAAGAATTGGTTTCTTGATGAAACCCTAACGTACCAGCAGCTATATCTTTGTACTTGAACATGGATGCGAGTGACAACCCAGATGAGCTTCCGGAGGCTCATCTCCCGGGTCGCACCAAATCCATTTCCAGCAAGACCAGAGCTTGTAACATGATTCAGAGCTGTCTCCTGCATAAATATATATTTACAAGATCACCATTTCTTGATCGAAACAATGTGTAAACATGTGTTAGAAAAAGCAATTATACCTGAAGTAGATTCATTAGTGTCTCCATGGTTGCAGTCTTGTCCGGTCCAATTTCGTAAGACCTAATAATGAAAGTCTGTCTATACACAAAACGCTCCTCCACAAACCTCCCAACCAAGTGTGCGTGAAGTGGCGTGTTCATAGCTTCCGGAGAAGCCTCCGCCACGTGAAACCCGTTCATTATCTTGTCATTAATCACACGCAGCCTCTTGGAAACACTCCCAAAACCGCCGCCGTTACCTCTAGCCAGCACTCTCAGTTTCCCACAATTTCTTGCACACACTTTAACAAGAACTTTGTTGCAGGCAATGCCATCGTTTTTGACGTTTCCTTTGGCAGCTGCCATTGATGGCGCTCTTGTTGCTAAATGATGATACATGTTTGGTTGTATTGCCAATGTTGCTAAAACAGAACAAAATTTATGTGTTATGTGCAATGTTGCTTTGGTGATGAGACAAAATGGAGTTTCAACTATTGTTGTAACAACTAATTACTTTACAAAGAATTGTGAAGATGCAAAATTAAAGAGATTTTTCTGCTCAACCACTAAGTAGAGAGGGTGGAGAAGAAATGGAAACACTACATTGTATTTGTTGGCTTACACGCAAATCTGGATTTTAATTGTTTGCAATATTTTGCTTCTTGGGGTAGATTTGAAAATTGATGATATTTCAGTTTTTCACCAATAAGAAAACGAACCATTGTAATTACTCTCTGTGCATTTCATTTCATGGAATGAGACTGAACTAAGTTGCACATTGATGATATTTCAGTTTTTCACCAATAAGAAAACGAACCATTGTAATTACTCTCTCTGCATTTCATGGAATGAACAATTAGATTTATAATCAACCAATTGCTTAATTGTTCTATTGTTTCTTTAATTAGATTAGTCAATCAGCAGTAGGTTGAAAGACACACTCCAAAAAAAGAAGTTCAATCATTAACCTAATTAGCTCACTAACTAGCCATTAGGATAAATTTTATATTTTATGTTACTAATTGTGATCACTAGGATCAACTAACTAAGGGAACTTAATTTTATAAATTTTGAGCTAACTTTCTTGTACCTTTTAAGTTTTGAGCTCAACTTCTAACTCATCTTTTAATTTGTTCACCTCTGTTGTGACTTGTCACTTGTAACATAACTAATCTAAATGAGAGTTGACCTTCTTGGTGACCCACTTGGCACTAATTTATTTAGGCGGGCGAGAGTTCTTTTAATAGTTGTGGCATGACATACGTAATGGGCAACATAATAGATCAATACTACGAATTGTTGCGCATTCACTCAAGCACCTTGTATCCAATAAAAATGACGAGAGTAGGCCAGCTCCTTGCAATGCTTTTGCCTCGAGTGTACCAAAAACGGAGGGCGTAAGGTGCTATATATGACTCACCCCCATGCCCAGTGCTTTCTTTAATCTCTATCAATCGGATTGTTCCCGAGTAAACTACTCAAAGACTTGGATAATAAACACTGCACTATTTGTATTAATCTTCAACACCCTCGAATATAATGGTATCCAATTACGAGAAACCCATCAAAACTCTAATTTGGCATAAAACCATTTAATTTTGAATTTATCACCATAAAGTGAAATATATACAATGATACACATTAAACTCAAAATTGCAATGCTATACATTAAGGTAAGTGAAAATTTCAAACCCTAAAGTTTGACATATATAAATAGATGCTTACAATAAAGTTTTTCACTCAAATAATCAAAGTCTACAGTAGTACTACAGTTAATTGATACTTAGGTATGGTACTTCCTCTTGGTTCATGTTCTTTTTCCTTTTCAATTATAGTGATGGTTTTAGACCTCTTTTATTAATAGATAGCTACGTTTACATTTCTCATCATATTTACTATTGAGATTAGACTTTTATTTATATATTTATGGGTATAATGTAAATGAGTTAATTAATATAAAATTACATCAGTTAAACTAATAAATTGATGACACCTTATTTAAAATCATGGATCCGGACGGGTCGCTCTGCTCTCACAAATTCAGGTGGGTATAAGTGATTTCAAATGAGGTGTCATCACCTTATTGGCTTTCTTAAGTTGCAATTGATATAACTTTATATGAGTTAACTGATATACATTTTATCGTATATTTATTTATAAACACGTAATGTAACCCTCACTACAAGAAATTTCACTTTCCGCGACAGCCATTTCCGTCGTTTAAAGTCGCATCCTCTCACCAAAAGTCAATATTTGTTGTAACCAAAAGTCTTATCACCAAAAGTCCTAAGTGCATGACTGGAACTAGTTTGTCACGGAAAGTATACTTTTGGTGACTGGAATGCTATCACCAAAAGTGTTGAGCCCATATTTTCATAAATGTTGGGCTTGTTACCATTGCTAAGCCTAACTTTTGTATATTTATTAGTGACAATATTTTTTTTTTATCGTGTGAGATTTTTTTTTTTTTAGTTCCTCACTTTTCTTTTGTTTTCAATTGTTGAGTGAATTGTGATTGTGTTTGTAATTTGATTATTGCCGCATCTTATTAATTTACATCGATTTACACATATATAATTTTGAATATTAAGTAATGGGTTTTATTGGTCCCAATAACCTTAGAACGAAGTTGATTAAATTAGAGGTCACCGACCTGGCTCATCAAAAAACAGCGACACGTGCCTTGTGTTTGGGGTAAAGAATATTAATCCGATGCAATTCGTTTATATAAGGACCAAAACCGACATCATGTTCATGTCGGTCACAAAGTAGAGATTGTGATTGATCTCCACCGTTCATCTACATCCTCGCGTTTAAGACAGCATCTGATACTTTGTTTTGTTTTGTTTCCACGTGGCACCATCTCACTTCCTAGAAATCCACAACAAATCTAAATCTAACCTAGTTTCTTTTTGTCCGTTACTTGTATAAATAAATATCTTCCAAACCAGTTTCCCTCTCGTATCGAATAGTCTTGTTCTTCGCAGAAACAGCAAACAAAAAAAGTGCAGAAAAATGGGGCGTTTCTGGACTATGCTCACTAATCTTCATTCTCTAGCTGGGTACGTAATCATATATATGCTTCCATTTCTTGTTCTGGTTCATATTAATTAGTTAAAATCTATCTCTAACTCGTTCTTGCCCACAAATGAATCAAACAGGCCTGCAGTGATGTTGCTGTATCCATTGTAAGCACCTTAAAATTCTATCTTACTCCTCTGTTTTATATTATCTTGAAAATTGTTGGATGAATTAATGAAATGTGTGCTGGGTATTTACTATTTAGATATGCATCTGTGGTGGCTATAGAGAGTGCATCAAAAGTGGATGATCAGCAGTGGCTTGCTTATTGGATCATATACTCATTTCTGACACTAATGGAGATGCTGTTCCAGCCACTTCTGGAGTGGATTCCAATATGGTATGATGTGAAGCTGGTGTTTGTGGCATGGCTTGTTCTTCCACAGTTCAGAGGAGCTGCTTTTATATATGATAGGATTGTGAAACAGAAGTTGCTCAACAGATATGGGCTCAAAGCAGTTCAGGATCACCACTCCAAATCTTCACCAGATTCCAGGGGCAAGACCAAGTTTGTCAATTTCATTACCCACAACAAGGTTTACTTCTAACCAAATAATGAAGCTAATTATTTTTTCTTAGTTTCAAGTTTTTTTGCTACTCAAATATTGAAAAAAAAGACAGTTAAAGCTAAAACTTATGAGTTGTGACATTTGACTACTTTTGGAGAAACAAAAATATTGGAATCAAATACTTTAAGAACATTTGGATTGTGCATAATTGGAATTTGTGTGAATTTATTGAAGGGGGAGCAGGAAGCTCACTGAGGGGAGACATTTGGTTATACTTGACTGGAACTCAAGCTGCCTGCTGTCAACTGCTATTTGCGTTGTTCAGTTTGTTTTCTCTAGGAATTAGTGAAATGGTGATGTTTGATTTAACCCATAATGTTCAATTAGTTGCCAAATGTAAGGCAGTGATGACCAATTTGAGATGTTAATTTGAGTCATGTGTTTGTTATCAATTTCACTTGTTACATTGGCCTCTTGTTATATTTCAATTCTGTGTTAGATTTCAAGATGAAGATAAAATGAATCCCAACTGCATTACATGTGTTAATTGTTATGGGTTGTGATTCACCAAATTGTGAAGTGGTTAAATAGCTATACAACTCCAAGCTTATTAATTTATTATAGGCTAAACCAACCTAAAAACTGCAGCTACATAGATTTGCTTCAAATCCTAACAGCATAATTCATTTTTAATGTATGACTAACTGAAATATCAATGCCAATGCTCTGTAGCCACTGCACATTATCATAGAGTTGCATTAAATAACAAGTAAGAAGAAGACAAATATTTGGAGGTGCTATAAGTCTGCAACTAAGTTTGGGTTAGTATTTGTTGAGAGCTATGGGCTGCTGTGATGTGCATATATAATATAAAGGTCTATAAGTAATCAAAACTCTACCAGCCCACTACCTAAACAACCAATGCCACATTGGGCCTCCACTCCACGGTTTGGTTCTTTATATGTGGTGATGCTGCAGGTTTTGGTCACAATCTAGTCTATATGCTTGGACGGCTAAGGTTGGGAGGAAAAACAGGCTTTCTCGTTAGGATGATGAGTTCTTGTCATTGAGGGTAAGTTAGTGTTTGTTAGATGCTTTTTGCAGTGTGTGGTGTGGCGGCTGGTAGGGAGATCGAGTTCGGAGGTAGTGACTCACTTGATTCTGACAGAAGGATAAGTTATCAATGTATTTGATTTGGCTTTAAAAGACATTCTATTCATTAACCACTAAGGGAGATGCAGTTGGTTAATCCAGTTGTGTGAGTGGGAAGAGGTGTAAGGATCAATCTCCACTCAACACATTCTTGGTGGTGGTGGTGGTGTAAGAGACTACTTTGTTGCACCTAAGGTGTCAAGAGCTCTAGGCTAAGATTAAGATGCATATTCTCTTTCCTGAACACTATTGGTTCTTTGTATATATACCTCTTTAGATCGTTGCAAAAAAGAATTTCGGCACTTTTCTGTATATAAAAAAAAAATACCATTGTTAGTTTTAATTTGTCTTTTGTTAGCGAGTTTGCGAATTATGTGGCTCAACCTTTTGCTCCGTCTGTTCGCCCTTTGATTCTTTGTCAACCATAGTTGGTTGGATTGGCCCTTAGGGTCTGTTCTGGGTGAGGCCACTAGAAAAAAAAAAGTTTCACCATATGTATTAAGCATCGAGGCTATTAAGATTAAAAAAAATGTATTATAAATTGTTTGTGGGATTAAAATCATTTGGAGAACCATTTACTAGTGAATCTATTTTTTAAGAGCTAACATATATTTTTGAAGGATAGATTGGGGTTAGAGATCAACATATATGGAACTTTGCCTTTGCGCTAAGCAAGCCTAAAGTGGGATATACAACCAAACCAAATTGCTATTAAAAATTTGAATTGGAAGAATAAAATAATACAACCAGCGACTAAAATAGAAGAAATACACACAGTCACATAGTTGCTCGTACATAATTTGTCCGTCTCTTACCTTTTCTTCTTCAAAAGAATAAACGGACTAGTCATATTTATTAAATTATCAGTCTAGTTAATGTTTTAAAGTATTGTCCCACGTGTTTTTGTGCAAAAATTATATTTGGTTCAAATCACAAGTTTTATAAGTCGATACTAATTTCGAACAAGATTATAAAGAGGGTATGTATAATTGTTTTGTGCGTACAAGCACGTACACTTTCAAAGTTCAAACCACACTCTTAAAAAGGAGTGTTCTTGATTCTTAAAAGCTCAAAGAAAAGCTAAGCAAAAGACAAGAACACAACTGTTCTTCAAATTAAGAGCTAAAATGCGGTTTTGTTTTGAAAAAAGTACTCTAATAGACATATGCCTATTATTAATTTTACGGAACCGAGAATAAAAAGAAAAGAAATTAGGTATTAATTTGAAGCAATATAGAAGAAACACATGGTACAGTACTTAGAATCCTTATGAGTTAAGGCAATACTATATTGGAGGAAAAAAATAAATAAAGAAAAGCAAATGGCCTCTTTCTTTCGATTTTTCACAACCGTAAATAGAACAGTTAATTAGTAAAATATATCAATTTAATCATGATTATGTCACACCATTAAGGTGTAAGGTGTTGGAGCTTTCACTACCTATTACCTAATAATCTATAGCTAAATAAGGTATTTATAAAATGTAATTCCATGCCGTGTTGAACATGGATTTGGTTCCCATCAAAATGTCATTTTCAGGCCAATTCAAAGTATATTATATATATTACCGTTTCCACGCCCAAGCTCAATCATGCACACAAAAGCTGAGCCGCTAGTGCTTTGCTCCACTGCTCTCCCAGTCATCAGCTCGTTGGACTCCACCTTTTCATTTTCTGTGAACAAAATCAAGATCATTAACGAAACATATATGATCAAGAAATTGCACATTCTTGATCTTTTCATCAAGAACATGAGGTTTAATATGGTTGATGACATGGTTTGATGCAAGTGCAAGTGTTGGGAATAATCTAGTTGGGAAAAGCAGAGCCAAGCTGACAAAGAAAGTACCCAATAACTCATTTGCTTTTCCCAAAGCAACCTTCCCTATTTTATTCATATACATTATTTTCTCCTTATTTCAACATTCACTAATATTATTATTCATGTGTTAACATTAGTCTTGTTTCTTGCACTATAAATCTATGCCATTGCAATGCTTTTATGTTCAGCCAGATGGAAATTCTTCCTCAGGCTCCTTTTGAGACTGACCTAAAATAGACTCTGTTCAACACCACAAATACATTAATGGGCAGCGTCAAGATTGAATCTTTCAAGTACCAGAGGAGGCAACAGGTTGTTGACAATCTGATATTGTATCTGCTGACACCATTGCTGTGCACTCTCTTCTGTTCTAGTCCTCTCTGGTTTCCTCCTCTGTTTTGCTTCTTCAAAGCCTTCTTGTTTGTCACTCTGCCAGACCTTGCCTCTGTTTTTGTGACCTCCAAGTCTCTCTTCATTCTAGGCAACCTCATTGTTGTCATTCTTGTTAGGGAGTCCAAGATCTTTGCTTCCAACTCTTCTTCTTCTTCTTCTGGAGCTCAGCCTCATGGTGATGGTTACTATGATGAGTATGTTACAAGATGCCACAGCCTGAAGAACACTCCAACTACAGTGGAAACCAAGGAGGTGAAATTGGAGGAACCTTTTATTGAAAATGTGATTGATACTTGTGAAGATGCAGAGATGATGATGCAAGAAGAGGAAGAGGAAGAGAATATTGGTGATGATGAGGAGAAGGTAGCTGCTTTGCCTGCTGAAGATTTGAACAAGAGGGCTGATGATTTCATTGCAAGAGTCAACAAGCAGAGGAGGCTTGAAGCTACCTTACTAATCTGTACTCCTCATCACTAATTAAGATCAAATTTGGGATATTATCAATAGCAAGTCCCATCAATAATGCCATCACAAGTTCAACAAAACTGTAGAATATTTCCTTTTGATTCTGTGTACGTAGCATATGGTCTGAGAGACCTAAGATCATGTCAAACTATGAGCCAAAACATCCGACTTGGTGTATGAATGGTACATGAACTTTCGTGTACCACCAAACTATGAAGTAAAAGATTCAATTTGTTCCATTCCATTTTCATCCAACTTGATCCGATAATTTGATCCACGAAGGGGTGAGCCAAGCCCCAGCAACAAGCTACTGTAATGGACCTTCCCCCCCTAAAAAATAAATTTAATATCATGTGGGCCGATGGCCCACATATCAGATATTAAACTGATAAAACCACATACCAGGTCTTGACAGAGTTGCCACTACGTGTCCTGTCCTTGCCATGCAATGGTGACACCACAACACCTTCTCATGTTAATATAATTATCTCTGTATGTGATCAACAGCTGAATTCAACTTCACAAATCTTAATCAATCTCTCTCAGCAACCCACACCATGACTGATCTGATTCACAAAGTGTTGAATTTTATAGCTCATCCCTTCACATTCTTCACTCTCTGCCTCATCTACCCAGCGTTTCAGCTCTTCAACTTCTTGCAATCAGTCGTAGCTACATGTTTGTTCGAAAGTCTCACCGGAAAAGTTGCCATTATCACCGGAGCTTCCTCAGGCATCGGCGAGGTAATGGAACACTAATTAATTAACCAATTGATCTTAATTGGTTGTCTTTAAATTGTGTATATATGGTTGTGCAGAATTTGGCTTACGAGTATGCTAAAAGAGGAGCTTGTTTGGCACTTGTTGCCCGGAGAGAAAACGCACTTCGAGAGGTTGCGGATAGAGCTATAGAACTGGGCTCTCCGGATTGTATTGTGATTCGAGCTGATGTTTCTGTTGTTGAAGACTGCAAGAGAATTGTTGATGAAACCATCTCCCATTTCGGCAGATGTAAGGCATAGAACTAATTAATTATGCTGTACGTTTTCGTGATTTATAATAATTGTGACCTTAACTAATGGTGATGATGATGATGTTGCAGTGGACCATCTGGTGAACAATGCTGCCATTGGAATGTTCACCATGCTTGAAGATATAAAGAACATCACAGATTTCAGACCCATAATGGACACGAACTTCTGGGGATCAGTATACATAACTCATTATGCGATCCCACATCTGAGGGACCGAAAAGGAAAGATTGTGGTCGTGTCCTCTGCTAATTCTTGGATGCCTGTACCTCGAAACAGCATATACAATGTACGTAACATTAAACAGTACATGCATGCATGCATATGAATTGGAATTAGAATTAACATGAATGTGTGTACGTTTAGGCTAGCAAAGCAGCTCTTCTGACATTGCACGAGACACTGAGGATTGAATTGAAACCAGACATAAAGATAACAATAGTGACACCAGGATTCATAGAATCAGAAGTTAACAAAGGGAAATCCTTGTTCAAGGATGGCAAAGTTGGAGCTGATCAAGAAGTCAAAGATGTAATTACAATACTATATCCTATACACACACACACACACACACACACACACACATATATATATATATATATATATATGTATGTATGTATGTATGTATGTATGTATGTAGCTGATCGATCATTACTATGACTATATATGTGTAGGTACAAATTGGGTTATGTCCGGTGGCAACAGCGGAACGGTGTGCGCAGAGGATAGTGAACAGCGTGCAGAGAGGAGAGAAATATGTGACAGTGCCGCCATGGTTCAGTGTGACGTATCTGTGGAAGGTGTTCTGTCCGGAGGTGGTGGAGTGGTGTTTGATATTCATGTACATGACGGCGCGTGGAGTTCCGGCTACCCAAGCCTTCACCAAGAAGTTACTTGATTTCTCTGGACTCCAGAATTTTTTGTACCCAACCAGCCTCCAAGACCCAGAGATCAAGACTGATTAATTATATATTCACACACTCTGTTTGTGTTTGTCTCTGTTTTGCTCTGTTTTGTTGTGTGTTGATCAATCAAAATGTACGTATGGGATTAATAAAAAAGTATAGCAAGATGTTAAATTTACTGGGTTTGGTGTTTCGGCCGGTTTGGACAGACAATACAGCACTACGTGTCGTTCTCTTTACATGCATTGGTTGTTGGAGATGTGATCAAAAATCAGTATATCCTCCATTGAAGACGGAGGATGAGTGGAGCAAAATTGACGGAACAGTTACGTCCGTTACAAGTCTTTATTTCAATAATAAATTAGCAGTTATTTATCATTTATGCTAGCAAAATTTACGGAACAGTTACGTCCGTTACAAGTCTTTATTTCAATAATAAATTAGCAGTTATTTATCATTTATGCTAGATTATTGATAGCTTAAATGTATGAGTTACACTAGCTAATGTCTATTTTTAAATAGTTGTATTTTCGTGTTTTGTAGTATGTTCAAATTACTCGTTGAAAATAGAATCAATTAGCAAAGTATTCTCATATTCTTTTAGTCACTCTCATCTGAAATTTGTGTCTGTCAGTTTCTCCATTGCTTGTCTCAGATTCCGCTATACACCCAACATTGATAATACCTTCAAGAACCATTTTTTTTAATTGCATCTCCATTTCTGATACAGCAACAAATTGAACACACCACCTCCTAAGAAGTAAGTAAAATTTAGAGGAAATGGATTTGATTCACAAGTTTGAATCTGGTGGCTCCTCCATTCACCTTCTTCTCCATCTGCCTCTTTTACCCACCATTTGTGCTCTTTAACTTTCTCCACTCTGTTCTAGCTACCTTGTTTCCTGAAAACCTCGCCGGGAAGGTTGTGATCATCACCGGTGCTTCCTCCGGCATCGGCGAGGTAATTAATAACCCTCATTAGTTAACAAAACTACTACACATAGATTCAGTCAGATTCATTTTATTTATTTAATTAATGCAGCATTTGGCTTATGAATATGCTAAAGGAGGAGCTTGTTTAGCCCTTGTAGCCAGGAGGGAAAATTTAAATTCCATGAGAGAAGTTGGTGATAGAGCCATCAACATAGGCTCTATGGCCAGAGATGGTGGAGTGGAGCTACAGAATATTAATGTGCATGAGCAACAAAATGTTGGATTTCTGTGGAGCCATCCACAGCCCAGAGAGGTCAAGACCGATTAATTACTAAGTTTGATTATGCCTCTTAATCAGGCAATCAGTGGCTCTGTTTGTTGTTTCTTAGAACTTGATTAGTTGTTTCTTATAACTTTGATTAGAGTATCAGACTATGAAGTGTAATTGTTTCCATAAATAAAAGTACTCACGCTTCCCTCCTTGGACTATTTTCAAAATCGTCACTAGTTCTATACTACGTATGTAAACAAGTTTTGCTCGAATTCCAAGAATGGCAACGACTGGTCCCCTGGTCTTTCCTTTGGTTAGGGTCTAGATTAAAGCGGCCTATTTTTAAAATCGTCACTAGTTTTTTTTTTTTAGATAAATAATACGAATATTATTACTGTAAAATCAAAAAAAGTTACAAGTGACCACTTAATAACTTCAATGAATCAAATCTAAACGTACAAACCAAAGTAAACCCTAGCACATACACCGCTGATTTCCAACTCTTTAGAAACAACATTAATCTAAGAACAATCAAAACCTTCCAAGATAGCAAAACATCCTGTGTCCAACCCCAAGCCCCGAAAAGGTTTTCCTAGCCTTCTTTATCCGTATCGGACTGTGAATCACCATAGCAACTACTTTCAACAAGGAAATACATACCTGAACTTCCAAAAAAAAAAACACGTAAAAACAAACTTACAAACTTCCAACAATGGAAGACAAACAAACCACTAAATAAACAAACTAAAAAAACTCATGAAACTACCGGTAAGACTCAGATCTGAACTAAAGACGGCGCGTTACTTAGACTCCAGCGGCTCCTGACGATACCGAAAGCGTAGCTCCGGCGGCAAAACCGCCAGAGGCGGTTGCTACTATACTCAAGCCTTTAGCAGAAAGAGAGAGGCCGCACTAGAGTTTGGGAGGGAGATCATAACGTATTTAAAATCGTCACTAGTTTTATACTATGTTTCAATGGAATGTACATTTTTTTTAATAGAATGCACATTAATTAAGGTATTTCATATAGACTATATCGAATATAATTAAGGATTGTTTGGTAATTTTAAAAATTGGCCCATCATTGCAAACAATATTTTGAACCGATAATTCAACTCTACAATTTGTATACTGCAAAAAAAAATTGATTTTCAAACGTTTTATTTTGCCCAACAAATCCATTTTATCATACTCTAGCCACGTTCATAGACATTTAATCCTACGAGAATTTGATGTAAATGAATTATACAACCCTGCTAATAACAATCCCACTCTAGGAACCTCCCAACCATAACAATAACTATCTCATTTTTGGACCAAAATTTGCCTAACTTTTACTTGTAAACGACAAATATTTTAATCGTGCTTAAATGAAAAAAACCAGTATCCTTGACAGTAAATGCATAAAAAAGCTGAATATATATTAAGTATAAAAAATTAGAGAAAACAAACCCTCATTTTTTTTCTGATTTAAATTGTGCCCTATTGATATTAGTTATGGATCTTCACTGTCCAATGGTATTTTAGTAATTTCGTAACGTAGATTAAACGACCATACTAAAAAAACTCATGTTCGTAGGTGTGCCTAAAAAAAGTTCGAAACTCTAGTTTATATAACAAGATGCAAACAGAAGTTGCAGTGCAATTCTCAACATCTCAATGGTCTCGGCGCCGCCGCAAGAACCCATATATAAAGTTCCGGCGTATCTTTAAGCAGCCTAAACTTCCGATTTAGGATTAATTAAGTTATGGATTGGATTCATAATTTGATTAACCTCACACTCGGACCCTTCACCATCATCATCTTTACTTTCCTCTATCCATGCGTCCTCGTTTTCAAGTTCTTTTACTTCATAACTCGCTCCTTCACCAGCGAAGACGTCGCCGGAAAAGTAGTCCTCATCACCGGAGCTTCTTCCGGCATCGGCGAGGTACGTTCTTTCATATCTACTTTCTCTTTTTGGCCATTGATTGTACATACAAATCTTTTATTTGTTGTTGGTGCATGTGTCACAGTGCGTTGCTTATGAATACGCCAAGAGAGGAGCTCGCTTAGCTCTTGTCGCCGGGAGAAGGGATCTCCTGCGGGCGGTTGCAGATAAAGCTCTCGACATGGGGTCGCCGGACGTTCTCGTGATTCCGGCCGACGTTTCGAAAGTCCAAGACGCCGTGAGATTTGTAGAAGAGACGGTCAACCACTTTGGTCAACGTAATGTTATTAATTAATCTCCTCTCAATTAATTAATTTTGGCTAACTATAATTACCAATTTGTGGATGCTAATTAACAGTGGATCATCTGGTAAACAACGCTGGTATTTTCCGCTACGGCATGTTCGAAGATTGCACCCCAATTTCCGATTATACCGAAATTATGGTATACGTTTTTTTAGTTGAAGTCGTTGTGTGTAGCATATTATTAAAATTTATTAATTCGAGCAGGATGTTAATTACTGGGGTTCTGTGTACGTAACACAATTTGCGATTCCATACTTGAAAAAAAGCAGAGGAAGGATCGTTGTGATTGCTTCGGCTTGTGGATGGATTCCGCAAACCATGACGAGCTTCTACAACGTAAGTAAAATTAATCTTCATTAGTTGGTCATTAATCATTTTAATGACTCGCAATTTGTATTATGTTAATTTGTGGCTAATTATATTTCAGGCAAGTAAAGCAGCTGTAATAAGCTTTTTCGAGTCATTGAGGTCTGAGTATGGTTACGATGTTGGAATTACGATTATCAGCCCTGGTCTAGTCAATTCCGAATTGATGCAAACCAGCGTGCGATCACAGGTACGTGAATTTTTGAAGTAATTAAGTTGATGCAACGGTTAAATTAATTGAAAACAACCCAAGAGTTTTGGGAATAACAAATGTGCATGTACGCTACATGACTTGTGTTTGTTGCACAACCTGCCACTTGAATTTACGTATCGATAGAAGTTAATTAGTTTGATGTGAGTACTTATGTTTGGTTAATTAGCTATTCAAGCTGGTGGCCGTAGAATCAGCGAAAAGGTGCGCCAAGGCAATAGTGAGAAGTGCTTGCCGGGGAGATTTCTACATGACCGAACCGTATTGGGCGAATATGGGATTTGTTTTCAAGGTGTTGTGGCCTGAAGGGATCGAGCGCTGCATCTACGACTTGATAACTGCGCCGAATAAGGATTCTAAGAAACTCGATTAGCTGTGCCTAAAATGACCGTGCGTCGTGTTTTCTTTACGCAACAAATAAACTACTATTACGTACGGATAATAATTCTCTAATATTTTTTTTTATTCATATTCTCTAATATTGTGTTGACCTTCCTGTAATTATTACTCATATGTATTAACACAAACAATATTATTGAATAGATCTGGTCATTTGTTTAACAACTTTTCTCAATTATATGTCAAAATTGTAATGGTATGTATAAAATAATTGTGATGAACCTAACAAGTGATCAATCTACTGTAATTATAGTGTTGTAGCAAATTGTAGAAATATTCTCAACGACCAATTTTTATTCTTCATATATGGAAAACCTTGCGACTGATCCAATGTATTTACACAACCTTTTAAAACTCCACCTCATTCGATTCAATGACGTGAACTCACAAACTCTCACACAGAAGTTTGTTTTTTTTGTTTTTTTTTGTTTACCATTAAGTCAACCCCTAAAAGACTTAAACGTCATGTTTTCTCTCCATATGTACAAGAGCAATGAGTCTATCAATATAGTACGTGATAAATAAATTTTTTTTTAAATAGTGATATTAAGTACTATTGGATAAGTTAGTGATAACAATGTATTCTATTAAAACACATGCAATACAATGAAAACTCTAAGAGAAATTAATTCTAACATGGTATCAGAGTCTACAAAACCCTAAAATTTTCTTTTCTTTTCCGTCTCTTAGCACTGCTGATCATCTCAGCACAAAAATTTCATCTTACAACCTCCTACAATAACTGAACACTGCATTATTGGTTTTACGGTACTCTTATTTTCTCTGTCAAAACTTACTTCTTTTCATCACTGTTGATTAATTTTGCTTGCTGCCAAATTCTCTTTTCTTTTCTTCTTTAGTCCTTAATCCCTTTCTTTTCTTTCCTCAAGTCAAAGAGCCTCGTTCTTTTCATTAATTCTCTTTACTGTCTTTTCTTTTGTTTTATTTTTCATATCTCTCATCTACTTTTGTTTCATTCTATCCTTTCTCGTTATGACAATTAAATCATCTAATAACTCTTCTCTTTATCATCCTGCATATGCCGCTAACAAAGCGGCTAATTTTGTTCCTATAAAGTTAAATACCAAGTATCCATGTTATCAACAATGGCGTGAAATTGTTTCATTCTATCCTTTCTCATTATGACAATTGAATCATCTAATAACTCTTCTCTTTATCATCCTGCATATGCCGTTAACAATGCGGCTAATTTTGTTCCTATTAAGTTAAATACCAAGTATCCACGTTATCAACAATGTCGTGAAATGTTTCGCAAACTTTGCTTAAGTCATTCGGTCCTTGGGTACATTGATGGTACTACCAAACCTACTGATGCCAATGATACCACTTGGTATCTAATTGATGCTATTGTTGGTACATGGCTTTTTGCTACAATTCATCCCGACCTTCTTTCTGATGTTTTCAAAATTGGTGCTAGTGCCAAAGAAATTTGGGACGCAATTGACTCCCTATTTCGTAATAGTAAAATCTCTCGTGCCCTTCATTTAAAAGAACAATTATCTAATTTTAAGAAGGGAAATTTATCCATCACTAAATACTGCCAAAAACTCAAAACCTTTTCTGATGCTCTTGCTGATGTTGATCAACCGATTTCTGATCAAGATCTTGTGCTTCAAACTCTTCATGGCCTTCTTGAGCCTTACACAAGTATTGTCAATATCATCCAACATAAAACCCCCTTCCCTTCCTTTCTTGAAGCTCGTTCTATGTTACTTTTAGATAAAACTCGTCAACTTCGTAACTCTAATTCTTATCCCTCTGACTCGTCTACTCTTTTGCTTGCTCAAAATCATAATTTTTATTCTCAAAATCATCGCAATGGTCGAAAAGGTAGAGGTCGAGGCAGAGGAAATTTTGGACGCCGTATAATTAATAGTGCACATTCAGTATCAGGCCTTCTTGGACCAGCTCTTGGATCAGTCTTATACAACAACTATAGGCCTTATGGTCTACTAACAACAGACCCAACAGACCTACACACCATTCAGCCCAATTCGCATGCACCCCTAGCCATGTTAATTGGGCCGCGTCTCTAGCTCAAGCCCAGTTTGCCTGCACTCCCTGCCATGATAATTAGGCCGCTCCTCAAGCCCAGTTCGTCAAACATCCAACTGCTCCTCAAGGATCCAGCAGCGTGGGCTTTTTTTCCCATGCGACCCACTCTCCAGCAGGCCCTGCCCAGATTAATGTCCCATATTTGCCACATCAATACATGGGCTTTCCTTCAGCCCAACACGCACAACAGCCGCCTATTCTCCAGCAACAGCAATCGGTCCCAGTCCAACAACAACACAGTACACAGTAGTCTACTTCTGATATTTCGGACTTGTTCTCTACAATGACTCTTCAACAACTGAATGCCGATTGGTACATGGACACGGGTGCAAGCTCTCACATGGCCTCCTCCCCGGGTATGCTTTCTTCTTTCGTACCTTGTGTAAATTCTAGTTCAATTATTGTTGGTAATGGTGCTTCTCTTCCTGTTACTTATATGGGTCATTCTCAAATTAATTCTTTGTCCTCTTCTTATTCTCTTAATAATGTTCTTGTTGCCCCTCATATTATTAAAAATTTAATTTCTCTCCGTCAATTTACTAAAGATAATTCTTGTTCCATTGAATTTGACCCTTATGGTTTCTCT
>JAYMTA010001582.1:0-19422 GCA_036897625.1 Pelargonium cotyledonis
AAATCCGATCTATAATCCGTTCATACATCAAACGTTGGAATGCATAACTCCTTATCCATTGGATTTCTTATTTGTCATAATCCATTGTGGTTATCCAGTCTATAGTAATCCAATCCAGACGATCAAACACAGCCAAAGAGCTTTAGAATTAGTGGAAAGCTTGTGCTTGCTTCAATTCGAATTTGAATAAAACCATATTAAATCAAAACCAAAATTTGCCCGATTAAATAAAATAACCCCATTTTAGATTATTTCGGGTTCGTACTCAAACTCTCAGTTTTTTTTTTCGACAAAATCTCTTGTATTATTAATTAATTAACCAAATATGACAATAAAAAAGTAGGAATAGCCTTCGGACCAAACAGTCCCACCCAGACAACTAGATTTAGCGAAGACTCCGAGGACCTAGCTAATGCAACAACGACTCGGTTCGCAGATCGAAAAATAAAATTAAAACTAATAAAACAAAATTGGGCCGGTAAACGATGAGACCAAAAACACTAATATCACCTTCCCTTCATTTTAAATTGCTCTAACCACTTCACTTGCGTTAGACTCAAACAATTCTATATGGGCTTAACAATAATATTTTTTTTAGAAATCGGCAGATAAAAACTAAATCAAAGTAGTGTTAAAAAAAAAAAAAAAACTAAATCAAAGTAGCCCCAATATTATAGTAGTATAAGTTCCCAACAAAAATTAAAAATCCTTTGATTTGTTATAGTCCCCGATAAATAAATAAAATAAAGCTGAGTGACACGCTAGCACATGTGCCCTGAAGCCACAAACATGCAAGTGGTCCACTTGACACGTGTCGTCTTGCGGAGAGCAATGCATTCGTGGCCCAATATAGTCAGCGAAAATGATCGGATCTCACCACCCCACTCCTCGTCCACGAATTCTGATACCTCCCCGGGACGTATTGATCTGATTGCCACGTGTCCCCAGCTGGTGACCCCATTTTTTTCAATACCCAAAGATATTAATAAAAAATTAATTAATCAACGAAAATTCTTTTTCGGGACACAGAGAGATAGAAGGAATTTTCTGGAAGAGAGAGAGAGTCTGTGATTAGGGCTGAAGCTGTTGGCGGAAGTGAAGTGGTTTTCTCAGGAAATTATTGATTTTCCCGGAAAGGTTGCGTTTCAGTGGTAAGTATTCTTTGCGTCGATTGTTTTTTTTTTTTTTTTTCAGTTTTTTTGGGCTGAACTAGTTTGTTTTGAACTGTTATGATGTTTGGTTGCATGGAAAATTCGGAAATTGAAACCAGTTTTGATTCTTCTTGATACTTTTTCGATGTACGAGAAAAAGAGAGAAAATTTAGGGAAGCTGATCTGGTACAGAAGCTATTCTTCTGACCAGATTTGTTTTTTTTTTTTTTTTTAGCTAATTTAGGGGATATAATTGTAGCAATTTTTATATGAAGATACATGAATTGCAGTCTGAAAATTATCAATTCATGTATATATATTGTGAAACCTGAAATCATGAATGATTTCAATAATGTGTGTGGAAATTGTAGGCTTGTGATTTGATGAACTTGAAATAGGAATTTGATAGGGTGATTTGATAAGTAGAATGAAAAGATTGTATTTCAATAAGCATGTGCTGCTATTTGGATTTATAGACTAAAACCAGACACCAGTAACATTAATTTTTGTTTTGTTTTTGTTTTTGTTTTCCTTTGACAAGTTATTGGCTACTTGAGTATTTTTCTTTTGTAATGAAGTAGCACAATTTGTAATGCCTTCTTGGTTTTCTGTTTGAGAAATTATAGGTGTGGATAGTTTGCTGAAGACATGACATCAGAAAGAGTTGCTTTTGTCATTGGTGGTGGATAGATTATTGGGAAGAATGTCAGACTTGTGCATGTACGAGGTAGGCAGTTTCTATTTTTTATTTGGTTCCACGTTGACGAGGTTTAAATAATGCTATACCATCAAGTTCATGTTGTGGTACTCAATAATATCTGCTGCACGTTTTCAGTTGGGTTTCAATTCTCTTTGATGATCAATTTGTTTGACTAGATGATTTCTGTACAGCATTTATATTGATGGGTCAAAATATTTTAGTATTTCGCGAGATAGAAGGATTAAATTGTACGTAAGCATGGCTACATATTTTTGGATAGTAAGTTCTCTTTGGTTCACTTTACAACTTTACGTAAATAAAGTAAAGGACCATTGAACAAAATGATATATAACTTCCAGTCATATTCTCAGTCTTTAGAGTGGACATATTGAGATGAAGTTCTTACTGCACCCATACCTCTAAATGAAATCTTTCCTTGTTAGTGAGATGTTGGTATAGAAGTACTCCAATACATTTTTTTTCTTCTAAAACTGACCCTTAAAGTATATACTGAATTTCAAGGTTTAATTCTTTCTTTCTGATCATACTTTTGATCTGTCACTGTACTATAAATATTGTCAGCAGGCTTTTTGTGCAATCTGAGTTAGATCCAAGGATGAATAATTGGGTTTGATAGGTACTAACAACACTCTGGACTTAGTTTTCAGTGGGTGTATGTGATTTAACCATGAATATGTTTGTTTATGAATGTTATATTTAAACTATTAAAGTTAGTTGTGTTTGATAAATTGTTTCTTTATCCCTAAGAATGAACTTAGTTGAGTTGCTATAAACAAAAGTTGGTCTCTCTTTCTCTCTCTCTCTCTCTCACTCACTCACTTTGATAGTCCTTTTGCTATAATAGATCAACAACCTCCATTATTGTTGTTTTCGCCCTTTTCTTCATTTTTCTTTCTCTATTGTTTCTTAGAGGTGGGTCAATTTTGATCTGTAAATTGTTAGGCTCATTTTCTCTAATAGATAAATTTATTATGATGAATAAGATGACATGGTTCTTGTAGAATAAATGGGGTGAACTAACATTAGAATTTGATCCTGTATATACTACACGGACTCTTTAATTGGTCAAGGAAATATGACTCTTAATTGCTTCTTTATTTGTTTTGTAATGAAAGGATCTCAAGGTTTGAAATTTAATAGGTCATACACCTAAACACTAGAGTGTAGATTGATTCCCTTGTAAGGGCATCTATGGGAAATTTATTAAGGTTTTAGATGATTAAATATTAAATGATAAACTGGTAATCTCAAATCCATTCTAAATGAAATAAGAAAAAATTGCTGAGTTTTGTATGCATAGCCATAATGATTCTGTTTTGGTGGATTAAAACTCAGTACAACAAGAAATATTAATTTCACGTTGTCAATGGTCACAGTTTCAAGTAAAAAAAGGTTAGATTACAAAATTGAATATCGCTATGGTGATAGCTAAACTGAAGTTTAAATTCGGTTTACAAACTGAATATCATGAGTACAATGAAGGGATCTCGAGGTATGCAATTGAATAGGCCATGTTCCTAAAAACTAGAGTGTAGATTGCTTCCCTTGAAAGGGCATCTATTGGAAATAGATTAAGGTTTTAGATGATCTAATATTTAATGATAAACTAGTAATCTCACATCCTCACTAAATGAACTAAGAAAAAAATATCTTGGAGGTAGATAAAAGAAGAAGAAATAGTGAAAGAATTTGTCCAACAATGGTGAACTTTCAAGACACTGAAAAAAGTTCTGGAATGAAAGGGAATAAAGAACTTTTGAGCATAGCAGTTTCTGAAAATATACTTGTTTAGGCACCTAATATACAAATTTTCTGAAAGAACCTTAATGAGTTTTGATGTCTTTTATTATGTATAGACTGGTTCTTTGATTTTTTTTTTTAGGTATTATTCTAGTACTGTTATGGAGAACTAATTGTTGTAATGAGTATATCTTAATTTTCTTCATGCGTAATTCTCAACCAAACTAAGAGAGGGTGGTATTTTATTGTAGGTCTTTTTAGTAATTTTGTTCATTTTATCAATCAGTTTTCATGTTTTGGTCAATCTTGTGAACAATGATGTAATTATATGGGAATGGGACCCAACTACATATAGCTATTTAGATTATGAGACTGTTCTAGTTGATATTTTATGTTCTTAATTAGTTAGATAGTTACAGTGTTACTTACCATACCATACCATATCAGAATATTCTTTCTTGATGGGCAGATGTGTTTCATGTACACTAATTTTTAAACTGTGATCAGGGTGTATCAATTACTTCTTATATTGTAGTAATGAAGCATTAATACTTTGTTATATCATTTCTTTTAGCTGTATTGAAGTAAAATGGTCAAGTTCTTATTTGTTTTTTTTATCTCTACATCTAGTGTAACTCTATGTTATCCTCTCTCTGAATCCATTTTCGAATACTTCATTTCCATTTCAACATCTATTGTTTCACATGTTTTACGGTTATCATACCCTTTGAATATTTTAAATTTCCAAAAACGTGTTTCCTCTTCAATCTGATAGACATGATGCAGTAGGAATAATTTATACATTGATCATATGACTAACATTCAGTGAAAAGAAATTATCATCTGGGTATCGGTATTTGTAACAATACAATATATTTCAATCTACTTTCTTTTTTATTTACAGTTGACATTTTGCTTAGTACCATTTTTTTCATAAGTTACATCATTGTGTGCTGAGTTTCATGTGCGAATACTAATTAGTGTGCTAGATACAGTAGTATCTCTATTATTTACATATTGAATCAGTATCATGTTTCATTTTTTCAAACATAAAAAATAAAATTCTTTTCGTGTTTCATTATTTACATATCAAATTATGTTACACCTTATAGAGTGATTATGATCAATATGCTCAAAATTGTGTTGCAGCTTGAAGATAATGTCTGGGATGAGTTTGGTGAAAGCGGTGATCATATAGTACCTAGTCCTATTGATGAAGATGGAGATAAATGCGCAGTTCAGGGTGATAGCCGAAAAAAAGCTAGACATGAAGTAAATGGTTTGACTGATAATGCAGCTAAATACTTTATACATGGAAAGGATGAAAGACTGACCAAGAAAGACACAATGTTGGAAAAGGGTTCTTTGTCTCAAACACCTGATGGTGTGCTCCCTAGCTCATCTGATGGTGACTCACTCAAAGAAGTGACTGGTATAACGACTGATGATTCAAAGATGTCTGGTCAATGTCTCGAAGGTGACAACATAGGTTCAGTTGGTAGCGAGCTTTGTGCCAATGATCCAATCTTGGCTGACAGCAATAGTAACTCGTACGATTATCCACTTGGTCACGTTTCTCAGACAGACAATGAGTTGAGCTTCTATGATAATGATGGTGAAGGTAAAGAAAGCAGTGATCTCTTGTATTATGGGTGGCCGGATATAGGAAATTTTGAGGATGTCGATCGGATGTTTAGGTAGGCTAGATTAACTACTTATTTGTGATAATTTCTTATATATTTTTATGTTTTTTGAATCTCGATACTTCTGGGTTCTTTGTTTTCTAATCCTTATGAATGTTTTTTTGACTATATATGTATATTTGTATAAATCATTTGCAGAAGTTGTGATACGACTTTTGGGCTGGGGAGTCTTAGTAATGATGATGGATTGTGCTGGTTGTCGTCTTCACCCACTACTGAAGGACCTGAAGAGGCATTGAAGCCTACCTTCAAGTTTTTGAGTCCTGAGTCAAGTGAGCTGAGAAATGTTACGGAACAGAATGCTCCATCTATGTCAAACAATACAGGTCCTTCAATTGATGACCCTGACAGGAAAAGTTTGTCCTTGTGCGATACAATAGTTAGCCAGGCTACAGATGCTGATGATCTTGCACCTTGTGGTCACTTACAGTTCATTGATGAGGTAGATGCAAAACCTGAAAATGGTTCACAGCCAGTATGCAAGGAACAGGTTGGTAATGATTTAAATTTTGATTGTACATGTTTATGTGCTTGGAAGTGTTTATAACTTTTGTGTTTACTTGTAAGCTCATTCTCAACATTTTCAACCACATGAAAATAAAGTTGCTCTTAAGTAGTGAATTTCAGTCACCCAGCTCGGTGAAAAAGAAATTACACTGGGCTTTTTTTTCTTTCAAAATAGTGCATTTGATATTCTTTTATGCCTGATGGTTACTGAATTAATTAAGTTTTAGAAGTTGGGATTTGTTCTTTAAAAAGTTACCATAGGATGGTATCGTTTAATAAGATTGCTGTATTTTCACAAGATATAATGTTCTGAATTTGAAGTAGTTTGATTGATTACTGCATAATATAAACTAATGGCATTCTATACAGTAGTCAAAGTAGAAGTTGTTGTTATTGACATGAAATTTGTATGGAAGTTTTCTTTTTGCATATTTATAAATTTTATTTATCGGTGTTGTTAGAGGTTCTAGTTGCACTATAGCGCCAAGGTTATCTGGAGGCTACATCTGAAGGTTCAAGGCAAAGCATGAGCCTGTGGGAAGTAAAGTGCAAGTTCTGGAGATAGGATTAAAATATTTCCCTTTGCAAAGAAAACTTCAGATCACTGTGATTATGCAATACAGACTGAGGCAGTCAACCAAAATTTATAGAACGGTAAAGTATACTACTATACTTCGGATACCGTTAATATAGCTAAAATTAAGAACTCTCAACTATAGGAAAAGCAAACAGTTCCTGAGTATTTGGGAGTAAACACCTTGGGAGAACAGACAAAACTCGAAGAGTATCTAGGGTTAGTAATTTTAATTTAAATACGAAACAAATATTAGGGTTCTTAATTTACATTAAAGTTCTGTCATGACATCTGTTAATTGAAAGGAGGATAGACCGTTGAGTATTAGAAGCTTGGAAAGCTAACATGCTTTTCAATTATCATGCCAAGGTAAGGAGCGGCTTAGCTGACACAATACGTAAAAACAGCGTTATTTATTAGGAATTATATAGAAAATGTGCACTGGAAATAATCAGTTGCTGTTTCCTGTTGGCACTTGATGGCAAGACAGGTTTGCTGTGTTCTGCATCATATTAAATGCTCAAGGACTGCTGTTTTTCATTCTTGGTGAAACATTCTCTGAAGTAAACAACTTTTTAGTTGGTTGAAAATTATATTCATCTCTTATATGGCTTAGAGTTGGTTTCCTAGAAACTTCTTTATATGTGGTCTACATGCTTGTTTTGTGAACTGGTAAGCTATTGTTGTGCACTCATTCTATGTGGGGAACTAATTATGGTATTATTATATAGCAGATAAGTTCCCAAAGAAAGCAGTCAAAGCACCACGGTCATCCAGGAGGGAAAAGAAAAGACTGTTACTCAGAGCATAATGGTTCTTTTCAACATTCTAGTAACCTAAAGCAATTTGACAATGTGAAGCATTCATGTGGCGACTCTGCTAAATCCAGTCAAGTCTTTTCTTCTCCTGTTGTACAGCATGTAGGGTCTGCTCCCTTAACCTACATGCAGACACATGCACCTTACGTGCACCTGGATTTTCGTAACACTTCAGATCAAAATTCAGTGCCAACTCTGTCTGGCACCAACTCTGAAAACAGTAGTTACCCTTCTCCTTCACCCAAGGAGTCTTCCTTTGCATCCAATCAAGTACAGTATGTGAAGAGCTCTAGTGGTCCTTTGTTTGAACCTGCTGCTGTAATAAATGAGAAGAGGAAAAAGGTTCATGGTCGCCAGGAGTTACAGGCGTCATTCACTGGGCATATCAAGCACGGAGATACAGCAAATCCAACTTCATTTTGTCATCGTGTTATAGTTGAAAAACAATCGCACCAATCTGGAAATGAGATGGAAGGCCTTAGTGAAGTGAAGGGTGTAATAACTCCAGCAGAAATAGATTCTTCCAATGTACTAGAAAGTACCTGTATGAGCTCTGTAATGGATGAAGTCTCACTACAAGCTACGAGTTTTCGTCAGCTTCAACAAATCACTGAGAAGGTACTGTTGTTAAACTACTTCTATGTAACATTCAATATCATCATGTATGCTTAAATTTATCACGTTACCAAACAAAGTCTGAGAATTTCATATGCATGGGTATGCGCTCCCATGTTTTGGTTGGTCTTCTATCATTGTATTGTATAACATGTACTCGTATTAATTCTCATGCTTAGAGCAATATCTAGTTCTTTTATTGGAAAACCAATAATTTACAAGTAATTGCATTTCATCATAACTTAAAGTCTGTTTGCGTGCTGCTTAGAGAAAAAAAGGTCTGCATTGCCTACGCACTTGTATTTTTCTTTTCTAAATTTTTTGATCTCCTTCTCTGCATCCCAAAACAATTGAGTTGAACTTGCTTGCATTCAGTTGGATATCAGGACAAAACTGTGCATACGGGATAGTCTATACCGCTTGGCTAGAAGTGCCGCTCAGAGGCACAATTTCGTAAATCCAAGTGGCAGCATTAGCAATGATAGAGATGCAAATGGAGCATTGGTTGCTGACGGATCAAACAAGTGCGTAGACATTGTGTGGATATATAGATTTGTTGTTGGCTTAAATTACAAATGCTCATCGTTAATTTTACAGTGATCCATGTTATAACACTTCGGATTTGTTATATGTTCTCATTCAGGAGCACTGGATTTATGGATATTGAGACCAACACAAATCCAATAGATAGGTCTATAGCACACCTATTGTTCCACAGACCCTCGGACCCATCTGCAAGGCTTGCCAATGATGTTCCGTCTCTCAAGTCCCATGCCATGGTAAACTTTATTCATTAGTCTTTTTTTTTTTCTTTTTGTCTTTTTTACTGAAAATGTTTTGGTTCATCTTCTGAATCTTAACGTGCAGGTTCACGGATCCCTTTTGAGTCCACCCATGATATCTGAAAATCAGATTTTCCCGGAGCCGGCTGCTGGTACAGATAATAAGTTGCTGAGGGATGGTGAGAAATAACTGGAATTGTAATATTCACCATGTGAAATATGTTGTTTTTTGGATTGCTATGCATATATTATGTACAAATATCAATCTTGTTAGGTCCCAACATAGATGCAGGTTGATTACATATTTTGGGTCTTTTATCTGTGATTTTGCCTGACAATGTTGTTCATCCTTGTAATGATTATCATTATAAGTTATTTATCTTCAAATCTGTCGAGTGTCTTGTAATGATTATCAAATAGTGTCTTGCAATATTTTTATGCTCTGGCCGGGTTATGCTCTGTGTTTGAACTAGCACTTGAGATTTTTGTACTGGAACTTGAATAGCTGGGAATTTGTTCTGTGTTTGAACTAGCACTTGAGATTTTTGTACTGGAACTTAAATAGCTGGCAATTTGTGTTGTAACCTGACACCCGATACAAAGTGTGTTTGGGCACATATAGTTTGTACTCATGTCCGTGTTGGAGAACCAAACACTTCTAGTAATCATGTTCGTGTTGGGCTTCCCGTATACACACACGGTTAATTAGCAGTGTTGTGACACATCTAAAAGACATGTTATTCCTAATAGCTTGCCAAATGTGTTGGTTTTATCGTGTATACCGTGTTGAGTCGCGTACGTGTGATGTCAACTTCTCATTTATTTGTTAAATGTGTCGTGTTTGTCGAGTTGTGTAGTTCACAAACAAACTTTAGCATGACGGACACACAAGTTGCCAACTCTAAACATGATAGTTACACAAATTTTAAGGAAATGGGGATTCTCAATGCTGTTGAACCATCCTTCTCCAAAACAACCTTTCAAATCAATTTTGGATCAATATTTGTAATCTAGAACTTTTGGCTGAGCAAAGCCTATTGACTAAAGCAACAAAGATGGTAAGATTAAGAAGAAGAAAAGCAGATAGAGGAATAGAAAGCATCTGCATCAATCTCAGTCTGAAGATTGCTTCCAACAGATGATCCATGAACTTCAAAGCAATGACAATGAAATATATGGAAATTACTACACATGCATCTAACTCCTAAAAAGACTTCTTGACTGAATTCCTTGTGATATGCTCTATTTTTGTCACAATTACTACTCCTATGATTAAGTGGCTTTAGAAGTACTCATGAAAATTGAAATGGAAGGATTAAGAAAGTATTGTGATTGCTTAAATAAAAGAAAAAAATTTTATTTATTGCAAACTTAGTACAAAACTTATTTAATGTAATATGACAACATATGAGGTAAATGGAAAATGCCATGTGTTTCAATTTTGTACATACCTTTTTTTTATATATATATGGTGACAATTTACATGGTAGAATATAAATTTCTTATTTTTGAAATTTAAAATTAAATTTCAACGAATAATAGATCCGACATTTAGTCGAGGCAAATAGTTTTTCTTACTTTTGTGGTTGAAAATTAAATTTATATGTATAAAACCCTAGCATTTATAAAGTCACCCTCTTCCAAGAATTCTTAGTGCGTAGCGTCTGAATTGTAAGACATGTTGTACACATGTCATATTATAATTCAATTGAGTTATTAATAAAATAAATAACTTGTCATATCTCGGTAGTTTTTGTACAATTCTAAAAATATATAACATTACTATAAAAAAAATATAAGGACGCCTCAGTGCACCGTTTCTAATATAAGCTCTATTAGTATCATTATTTAAACTTGAATAACGTGTCGTTTTTTTACATGAAAAATATTGTCGCGTGTCAAATGACTACTTAAGATGAAATTTAGAACTCGCTAATAATCATTAATGCAATTTCATCTATGTGCATTGATTAAATGGACACCTAGGAACTTACTAAGTATATGCAAATCTGGTCTACAGTCTCTAGACCATCTCAAGTACAATTTTGTAACATTATTTTCAGATAAGATCTCATGGAAAATGAAAGGAGATCAAGTTAATGTCTGGATTGTCTTTGACAACACTCTAAAGCTGTCCTAACAGCTGATCTGGAGTTTGTTTGGTTCAACTTGTTCAAGCATTGTCTTCCTTCAATTTCTCGCAAGAACATACTCTTCTTCTTATAATAACATTACAATATTATCAATCATTTTTGTAGCTTCTCATGCCTACCTTACACTCTCCACCACCTCCATTTAAATTGGACCTCCAAGCTCAGCTGAATTCACAGTCTCTAAGGTTTAAGCTTTCAGCTTTTTTTCAGGTTCATTGAAATCGAAATCGAAGCTGCGAAAATGGGTTCTAATCATCTTCATCTTCTTTCTTCATCATCAATCATTAATGGAGTTGCTATCTTCACGATACTCTATACCATATGTTCATTTCCAGGAGCTACAATTGCCAATGATGAAGGCATTACAAGACACTACAAGTTTGATGTGTGCACCAAAATTAAAAAACATTGAAACAACATTTCACATTCTTTTTGTGTGTGTGTAACAATTAGTGGGTGTTTTCTTGCAGATCAAGCTGCAAAATGTGACAAGATTGTGTCACACAAAGAGCATAGTGACAGTCAACGGTCGGTTTCCCGGGCCTCGTATTGTGGCTAGAGAAGGCGATCGTCTGCTTATCAAAGTTGTCAATCATGTTCCGAACAATATCTCCATTCATTGGTATATATAATCGAATTTTTACAATAGTGAGAGTCTCGTGCACTGAACTGTCTTTTTTTAATTAATTGAGTTACTTATTTGATATAGGCACGGAATTCGACAAATTCGAAGTGGGTGGGCTGATGGGCCAGCATATGTGACCCAGTGTCCCATACAAAGTGGTCAAAGCTATGTGTACAACTTCACCATTGTAGGCCAAAGAGGGACTCTCTTTTGGCATGCCCATATCTCATGGCTAAGAGCAACTCTCTATGGTCCTATCATCATACTCCCCAAGAGGAATGTTCCCTACCCATTTGTCAAGCCCTACAAGGAAGTTCCTATCATCTTTGGTAATGTTTAACTCATTTCCTGTTACTTACGCAACAAGTCATCAAAAAAATTCAAATCTTGAATCCACAAACTCAACTGGCTAAAATATTTGTTTCGATTCACTCTCCTGGCAATTCTAGATTTAAATCATCAGTTGGGTCATGAATGAACAAACAGTTAAATTTAATCGGTCGATCACAACTAGTCAAACTATTAATTTAACCCGATAGTTCCACCGAATTTGATTCCCTATTAGATTTTCACAACATTACTAATACAAATGGGACTCTAATTGCAGGAGAGTGGTGGAATTCAGATACAGAGGCAGTGATTAACCAAGCCATGCAGACTGGTGGAGGACCAAATGTTTCTGATGCCTACACCTTCAATGGTCTTCCAGGACTTCTCTTCAACTGCTCTGCTAAAGGTATAAAATATCATACACCAAACAAAATGTGAACACAGCTTCTTTTCCACAATACAAAAAACTGAAAATTGTTGTATGTTTCATTTCATAATTGCAGATACATTCAAGCTGAAAGTGAAGCCTGCAAGGACTTACCTTCTGAGATTCATCAATGCAGCTCTAAATGATGAGCTCTTCTTCAGCATAGCAAACCACACTCTCACAGTTGTGGAAGCTGATGCTGTTTATGTTAAGCCATTTGAGACCAACACAATTCTCATAGCTCCTGGCCAGACCACAAATGTTCTTCTCAAAACCAAACCTCAGTTCCCAAGTGCCACTTTTCTCATGACAGCTCATCCCTATGTGACAGGCCTTGGAACATTTGACAGCTCCACAGTTGCTGGAATTCTAGAATATGAGTCACCATCTGATGATAATAAGGTTGTCTCAATGAAGAACCTTCCACTCTTTAAACCAGTCCTTCCAGCTCTCAATGACACTTCTTTTGCTTTCAACTTTTCGAAGAAGCTTCGAAGCTTGGCAAGTTCAAAATTCCCTGCTAATGTCCCTCAGAGAGTGGACAAGCATTTGTTCTTCACTGTGAGCCTTGGAACCACCCCATGCCCACAAAACCAAACATGTCAAGGACCTAGCAATGCAACAAAATTTGCAGCCTCAGTGAACAATGTGTCATTTGCTTTGCCAACCACAGCTTTGCTTCAAGCTCACTATTTTGGACAATCCAATGGTGTTTATAGTTCTGAATTTCCTAGCTCCCCATTGTTTTCTTTTAACTATACCGGCACGCCGCCAAACAATACTATGGTGAGCAGTGGAACCAAAGTGGTGGTTCTTCCTTTTAACACCAGTGTGGAGCTTGTGCTGCAGGACACTAGCATTCTTGGTGCTGAGAGCCATCCTCTTCATCTTCATGGTTTCAACTTCTTTGTTGTTGGACAAGGTTTTGGGAACTATGACCCGAACAAGGACCCGGCAAGGTTCAATCTTGTTGACCCCGTTGAGAGGAACACCGTTAACGTGCCATCCGGAGGTTGGGTTGCGATTCGGTTCTTGGCAGACAATCCAGGTGAGTGAAATTTACATAAAAGAACCATACTATAGTTGTTTTGGGGAAAGATTTACAAGAACTGATCTTGTGGTATGTGTATCTTCCAGGAGTATGGTTCATGCACTGCCATTTGGAAGTGCACACCAGTTGGGGCTTGAGGATGGCTTGGGTTGTCTTGGATGGGAAGCTTCCAAATCAGAAGTTGCTTCCTCCACCTGCAGATCTACCCAGGTGTTGAAGAAAATATAACATTTTTCTGTGTGATGTTTGTGAGAGGCTTAATTATGCTCATCTGGAAGAGTAGAGAGCTCTCAGTATTTAGAATTGAATTGTTAACATGATTCAGGCCTTAATTAATAAACAAGAAATTTCAATTTCAAAATTCATCATGTTTAATCTTCTTCTTCAAGCAAGACGTACCACAAAAAATCTTGAAAGAAACCCCAGAAGGTTCACACACATCATATACTTCACATATCAGGAACTTCAACGATCCCAACACATGCTACACTAGCTTAAGTAAATATCCTATCAGCACTTCTGGGTCTGCTAACTCAACTTGCAGTACTTCAACAATTCTAGAACATGTTACACAAGTTCAAGTCAAATACTGGTTTGTTCTTGTTAATCAAACTGCTGCCTGAGATGCATCTCTGTTTCGCTTTTCCAAGTAGCATGGGACGACTGGCCCTTCATCCTCTTATTCTTCTCCTTATCCTTTACGGTAGACCCCTTCTTCTTGGACTCTTGGCTCGGGTCTGCAGGGGGGCGATCGCCACAAACTGGGCAGACCATTCCTCGTGCATTGGAGAAGGTCTTGGGTATTCCACATTGCAAGCACATCCTATTAACAGAACAACTTGTTTAGGCTATAGGTAATAACAATCCGCAAGCACAAAGATGAGCCTGCGACATATGAACATAATACAGACATAAAGTTCACAGTGAACAAAAAATAGCAGGAGTGTTGGCTTATCTGAATCTCTCATGCAATGATTATTGCCTTTTCCTTCTAAATGGGAAGGTCATTCTGGACTTAACTCTTAACTTTAAAACATTACACTTGCTTGGCCAAAAAAAAAAAAAAAAACTACAAGGTCCACATTCCACTCCACATGCACACGTGAAGACATTTGGTTGTTGAACAAGTACATGAACACAAAACATGTTTTATTTATTTAATTACTATTATTTTTAAATCCTTATGTAAAATGCTGCATGGGCAGGCCCAGACATAGTAGGAGTTTCTTTACAGCAGGTCAGTTATAATATCTACAAATTGTATAAATTCCTAATAAAAAACTAAATTCACCTCCACGTGTAAGTGCTGGCTAACAGCTAAATAAAACATACTGTCCAACACTTTCAGTGACTCCATTTATGCCCAAAGTAAGGAAGTGGAACAGAGTAAGCACGAACCAAGTTTGCATTAGGCTTCAGTACAAATGGAAAAAGGCAACAAAAGAATACCTCAGTAGGTCTGCAGCATCCTCCACCTTTGGATTTGTGGCGGTTGCAACACGCTTTCCTCCTTGTGTTGTGCTTGAAACTGTTGATGCAGGAGGTTGATTACCCTCCATATCACTTCTCACTCGCTCGTGAATTCCAACTAGTTGAGCTTTGGCCTCCATTACAGCTCCTACAAACAATACGACATTAATGAAAAGGTTAGTTCATTACAGCCATATATTAACAAGAAAATATTTCAACAACAGAAGAAAACAGAGCAAAGATCCTTAAATATTAGTAGTATTGACTCTGATGTTGTCTCTGCCCTGACTTTCACATGCATATGCAATTGAGGTGACAGTATCTACCATCCACCAAATTTCAAGTCATTTTTATACATGTTTGGCATATCAATAATTCAGAATGTTATTTCTTTATGATTGATGTAGCTTATGTATATGGTACTTCCAATAGTACACAGAAAAAGAGCAAAACCTAACAATGACATGCAAGTACATGCTTTTTTTGCTCTAAAGAGAAATTATGTTGCAGTCCACAACATGCTCCATAGGTGAGTATCTAGAGATAACTCTTTCAAATCTATGTACGAGTTCTGACTTATCCATTTCCTAAAATGCTTCCCAAGCTAATTTAGAATTGTAATGGACATTTTGCAAGTTGGAAGATAACGAGGGTGGCTCACACTAAAGATCTCAATAAATGTAATGCTGAAGCTAGATGAATTATTTATAGGCAGCACTCACAGCATCTAGAACATATACAATAACTAAAGTAAATTTCAGATTGTCTTGGAGCACAAAGAAGTGAAAGAACTAAAACCATACATCATGACTCAACAACACTAGGTGATAATTCAGTTAAACAGATCATAATAAAATTACACAATAAGGCAGTGAATATAAAAATTGTACCAGAAGGAACATCTTTTTTGTCCTTTTTCCCCCTCCGGCCACGATGCCTCCCTCGTGGCTGATCAACCTCCTTTGCTGTAGTCTCTTCCTCAACAGAATTGTTAAGAAATGCTGGTGGTCCAGAAACCTGCAATAACCACAGAAAACACAACACTCCCCATCAAATCTCATGCTTTGCTGATAGGAAAAATTCTCTTTAACCAGTCAATAAAGATGGAAGAACGTGAAAAACAACCAGCTTCAGTTGCATCTTCTTCCAACAAAGGTTACTGGTTGTTAAATTCAACAGCTTCAAAACACTAAATTCAACAACCTCAACTTAAGCAAGTAGCTGCTCTTTATTTCACTCCAATCCTTCCAGCTTAATTCCGTTTATTTTGGTTATTTTTGTCCCCAGATTCTAGAAGTCTTCAAAACAACTCACATCAATGTAAGAAAATTCTCAAATGTCCGGACTTCAAACCTTAATTTCAGTGGAAAAATCACACAAGACATGAAGAAAAAAAAATCCAAAATTCAGCCTAAATTAGCTCACTGTCACTGAAAAATCAAAGAAAACAACTTTCTGTTGCTCTTCTTTTTTTCAACTTCAAACCACCAAAAAAACCAAATCAGTGACCAAAAGGGATCTAACATTTTTCCCAATCTTCATCAATTTTCCTCAAAACAAATGAGCAGCTAAGATATAAAACTAGGGCAAAACGTATAGCTTACTTCAGAGAAAGCGTCGAGGGCGGAGGGAAGGCCTGATGCGTTGTAGACATTGGGCGCAACGAAGGAGAAGGAGCCGTTGTTGTTGCTCTTGTGGGCGGCGGAGGCGGCGGAGGGGTGGTCGTCGTCGTCGTCGTCGGAAGAGGAGTTTTGGTACACAAATTTGTCATCTTCAGTTGCATCTTCTTCTGCTGAAGAATAGCCTGAAAGTAGTGCCAAGCTCATTGCTCTCTCCTTCTCTGTAATGATATTCCAAGAACCCAAACTATGGAATTTGGATTGCTCGTTCATAGCTTATGGTTTATATATATTTCTGTAATATTTATCAAAAATCAATTTACTATTTTTGTGTGCAAAAATAATGTTAATTTCATGGTGTGCTTTGTTTAATTAGTTCATTTTTTATGGATGAAATATTAGAAAAACAAATTAATAACTATAAAAAAAATATATAAACATAATTTTTACCTCTATGGGATTGATACTTTTAATTCTACCTTAAAAGAAACATAAGTGTTAGTGACGGATAGCGAAATACTACATGACGTCCGAATTTCATGATACAACTTCACTTAGTAGACTTCATGTCGTCACAAGCAAGAAGTTTGCTTCTTAAGAACCTTCAAACACATATGGAGGATATGCTCATACACACGAAGCAACCCACTTGACCTTGTGGCGTGGAGACTCAACCTTGTCTATTTCCATCTCAAGCTAACCAACCTCATGTGGCATAAAGGCCTCAGGTTTTGTGACAAGCACATCTCTCTTTGCCTAACCACGACTGATCCCGAAGCGAGGAATTTCCAATGTACCTTTCCGATATGTTGGAAAGGCTATGGGGTTACGACTTGATCCTCATGTGGCCACCGTGTGACATTTGCACCCTAACTTTGCTCTACATTTGCATCAATGTCGATGGCCCCAAAACTTTGCAACAAAGGATGTAGCGACTTTGATCCTATAACATGACTTGTTTCACGTCGCCCCACATTGGCTTCAAAGCTCGATTTGCATGTGTTTAAGTCGGGTTGAGATCAATTTGAAAAAAAGGAAGATTCGTTTGAGTTGCAAGTTTCAAGTTAGTTTGATTTTGAGCTTACATGTTAAATATGCGGGTTGTTGGCCCAATCTGACTTGACGCACTATTTTTGTACATCAATTCGAGTCAAAATTTTGTAAGATCCATTTAATGTGATCCTAAACTACAAAAATATAGATCAGATTGTAAGTGTTTGAGTTTGAATCAAAATTATTCCTTCTATTCTAATTTATAAGAATTTCCAAATGAATTTGTTGGAGTGAACATGAAATTTTGGGTATTATTGATCGAAAAGGAAAGAACAAAAAGGAGCAAATAACTTTTGAGACTGAAAATTAGGCTATATTTGATTAATATTTACATTTCACACCTCAAATTGCATACTTCAATACAAACCAACAAAAAAATGAGAGTGAGGGGTCATGCTCATAAAACACCATTCTAAATCCATCCCTTTGACCAAGTAAACTCTCTACCTTCATCACAATACCAGAGGATTCAATTCTCAATTTGACTCTTTTTTCTCTCAAGCAATGCAAGCCACAACCCAATTTCTGCATAATTCTTGCCATATCTCTTTTCCCTCCCTCACCTCCTCACAATATGTCTCCCACCTTTTATGGAAAAGAAAACACAACATGTTATTGGTACTTCAAGTCACGACGACGGCAACAACAACGTCAACAAACCAAGAACAAAGAACAAACAAAAACAACATGATCACAATATTGGGGATCAACAAGCCACCAATACTATCATAAGTTTCAACACTCCTCTCCATTCGCCGCCGCCACACGCATCATCCCCATCGTCCAGATCGCCCAATGCCACTCATCAAGAACAATTTTCAGTTTTCACAAATGTCACATCATCTCAACCGTCAGCTCCACACCCATCAGGATCCTACATTATCCAACTTCCTATTGATCAAGTCTACCGCGTCCCGCCCCACGAAAACGCAGCTATCAATGCTCATACTTACAACGAAAACAACGACGACAACCACAATCACAACCACGAGCACAACAATAATACCACATCACCAATTTCTCCTGGAAGGCACAAGAAGGACAAGGTCACTTTTTGCCTAGCCTGCTTGTGGGTCCTCTTTTTCCTCTTGTTTGTTGTCCTCCTCCTCTTCATCATCCTTGGCATCTTGTTCCTCCTCCTCAAGCCCAAAAACCCTAAGTTCCACATCCAAAGCTTTGCCTTCAAGAACTCATCATCACTCCACCACCTAGCTACTCCTCTTGTGTACCTTGCTTGCATGAACACCACAAACCCTAATGACCACATTGGCTTTTACTATGTACAAGGTAGTGTAGCTTCTCTCAAATATGGAGGTGTTGAGATTGCTAGGGGCATGCCTCCACCATTCTATCATAGCAAGCACAATTCCACAAGCTTTGAAGTGTTCTTGTGGTCTGTGAAGAAACTGCCCATGGAGGCCATAAAGAGCATGCATGATAGTAAGTCACATATGAAAGTGCCCCTAATTCTTTACATGCAAATGGCATTGAGATTGAAGTTGTGGTCTTTGAAGTTTTTCAAAATGAGAATGACTGTAACATGTTCTTTTGGGATTACTGGATCTGCAAAGTTTTCCCCAGCAAAATGTAGCATTGAAGTTCATTTCTAAAGAAACCTAATTAGCAATTATTGATAATGATGCAATGGATATTTTAGAACATTTTTTTTTTGGTGTGGTTGTATATATTTTCACTATATAGGAGTTACAGTTATTTATTTATTTATTATTATTATCGGTTGAGCTACACAACATAAGCTAGTTTTACCCATATAATCAGTAATGAGACTCGTATTTAAGACTTCAAAAGAAATCTAAAACGTTAAAATCGTTTAGTCCAACTTGTCATAGTTAGAAGTTATTGTTCTTCATGCTTTTTTCATCTATTTTTCTTCAAAAATAAAGGGAACGTAGTTGCTAACAACTTACAAATTTTGAAAAAACTTTTGGTTATAAAAAATAGGGTAAAAGGCACCAACGGTACTTAAAGTTTGCCATGAAACTTAATTTGGTACTCAATCTTTAATTGTGCCAGACTTAGTACCTACATTTTTATTTTCAGTCAAATGTAGTGCCCACCGTCA
>JAYMTA010001583.1:0-19413 GCA_036897625.1 Pelargonium cotyledonis
AGAGAGTTCCGAATAAATCCAACTTCTCCGACACACGGTTCAAAGAAACAAAAATTGCAACCGGATTTTGATCGAAAAACATTGAGATTTTACCGGAAAAAAGGATTTTGGAAATTGCCCAGATCGTAAAAGTTGCTGAATGATCGGAAATTAATTGGAAATCTTATTGGGATTGGATAAACCGAAGACCGGTCGTAGAAAGGAGAAAAGGTACCAAATGGAAATCAAATTGTATGAATATATTTGGGTAAAATGCAACATCACCCCTTGGACTTACCCGTATTTTGAATTTAGCCCTCAATTAGGATTTTGGATTTTTTTTTCCACGTCATCCATTCGTCGACGTGGCATCATGACGTGGCATCATGACGTGGCATCATGACGTGGCAATGCAGGTTGACTTGGCAGGACGAGATGGCATCTGCGCTGACGTGGCAGTCACAAATCGGCTACAGCGGGTCAGTTGAACTTTTTTGCAAAAAATGGTAAGATAAAGGTCGGAAACTAAGCAAAACACTAATTGAGAGCTAAATCCAAAATACGGATAAATCCAAAGGATCCTGTAGCATTTTACCCAAAACTTTTACATCTGGTAATCAGATCAAAGTGACTTCTACATCAAGGGACTTGAGTCGGAACCTTAGCAACTCTTTTGATATTGATAAAGATTTATCTGCAACACATGAATAGATAGTTTGTATTTCCATGTTTTTGATATACGGTGAAATGGCCAGCAGAAACTTGATCATGAGCATCTCCGGAGAGCCTCCATATATATTCTTGATCTTTACGGTATGAAGGTGATCGAACCAGCAATCAGGATAGTCCAGTTGCTGCTCAAGAAAGCTAAGAATCTGAGCCTTGTCATCTCGAGAAGAACTCGAGTTCTTATTCATGGAAGAACAGGCCTGCACGTACGGTTGAAGCATAGAAATCTTAAACAATCAAGATTATAAAGTTTGAACCATCAATATTATCTTGAACAATCAAGATTGTATATTGGCAAGACTAACCCAAATATCAAGAAAGCGCAAGTTTGGAGAGCTTCTAATAATGCAGTCAAGGCAAGAAATCGCGTCCAAGTTACACAAATCAAATTCCTCGAGCTTCAGATTCTGCAAGAAATTCAGGAAATTCGGGAGTCTCTTGGGAACAACTCCTCTGGCCAGCATCTGCAAAATCAAATAGAAAATTTACTCACCAGCTACCAGTATTTCAATTTACAGGACATCATGTAATTATGAGGTTTAGTTTCTTAGTTGGACAATATATTCTCCTCGCAGAGCAAGAGTTTCAAGATTACGCAAACTACTAAAGAACTCCGAAATGTAAGGCCTTTTCCTTTCCTTGGCAGGCATTTTTTCATGTTGTAGTTAGATCTAACCAAAATTGGAATGGGTCCGGTAAATCCCCATGAACATTAACATTTCACATACAAAATCTGATCCACAGCTCAAAATCTGGACATAAAAAGACAAGTTTGAGGCAAGAAAACATTTACATTTGGTAATCAGATTAGAGTCACTTCTGCATTAGGGGATTTGCGTCGGAACCTTAACAACTCTTTTGATATTGATAATGCTTTCTCCGCAACACCATAAATTTGAATTACCATGTTTTTGAGATATGGTGCAATGGCCAGCAAAAACTTGATCATGAGCATCTCTGTAGGAGCTCCAGATATATTCTTGATCTTTATGTTATGAAGATGATCCAAAGAGCAATCAAGAAAGTCCAGTTGCTGCTCATGATAATCAAGAACATAAGCCTTGTTCTTCTCAGAAGAATTCGCCTACAAGATTGAAGCACAGAAATCTTAAACAATCAAGATTAATATAAAGTTTGAACCATCAATATTATCTTAAACAAGCATGATAGTACAATTGTATATTTGCAAGACTCACCCAAATATCAAGAAGCTGCAAGTTTGGAGAGCTTCTAACACTGCAGACAAGGCAAGAAATCGCATCTGAGTTGCACAAATCAAATTGCTCGAGTTTCAGATCCTTCAAGAAGTTAAGCGAATTCGGGAGTCTCTTGGGAACAACTCCTCTAGCCAGCATCTGAAACCAAGTACAAAGTAAGAAACTACGAATTTCAACCACCAGCTACAATAATGTTTAATTAGTTTAGTTTCTTACTTGAACAACATAATCTCTATGCAAAGTAAGCTTTTCAAGATTACTCAAACAACTGAAGATCTCTGAAATGCAAGACCTTTTTCTTTCCTTGGCAGGTAATTCAAGGCCTTGTAGACGAATTGACAACAAAGAAAGGTTTGGAGTGTTCTTGAAAGTAATATATTGAATATCACGAACGGAAAAGACTCTTAAGTTTTGGAGCCTCAATGGAAAGGACACGTCCAAGACCGGTGCAGCTATCTAAGGTTAGTTCTTGAATTATAGGGCAGAGAGAGATTACAGACTCGAAAGAAAGTACCTCAAATGAGACAAACTCGCAAGTGAAGGATGATAGGCTTTGGAAACCATTGAAAGAAAATGGAGTTTTGAATGAACAAATACAAAACGTCAAGACTCTTAACTCGGAACAAGAAAAGAAGTAACTTGGCAATTTGAGATGCTCAACTTTCCTTAAACCTAAAAATATCAAACTGGTTGTTGAGGGTCAAATCCCTAACACCGTTTTTGGATAAAAAGCATAACCATGGGATCATCATGTCCGATGGGTAAAATAAGATTACTTGAACAATATTAATACATTTTCCAACGCTAAATAAGATTTTCAAGTCTAAACGGAATATCGATCTTTAGTACATCCCCTGGCTGCTAATTCATAATCATCTCAATTCGACTATCGAGACAAGAAAACATCAACATTTGCTCGTCAGATTAAAATCACTTCTGCATCAGGGGACTTGCGTCGGAACCTTAACAACTCTTTCGAAAATGCTTCAAATTCAACATAAGGGCGGATTTGTATAACCATGTTTTTGAGAGATGGTGAAGTAGCTAGCAGAAACTTGATGATCAGCATCTCTGGAGGTGTACCACATATTCGTGTGACCTTTATAGTATAAAGTTGATCCAAAGAGCAATCAAGAAAGTCTAAGTGCTGCTCAAGATAGCCAAGAAACTGAACTTTGTCATCTTGAGAAGAGCATATGTACTTACCGATGGCAGAATGGGCCTGCACGATTGAAGCATAGATATATATCCTAAACAACCGAGATTATAAAATTTGAACAATCAAGAGAACTAATCCAACTAAAAGTTTAAACAGATGATCTTTGGAAAAAACACAAGAAAGTTCGGTTTTATGGCAGCAGAGCTAGCAATTCGTGTTATAGTGTCGTACTAGATGTCAAATATGTGATGTATGAGTCAACACTAACACAACATGTTTCATAATCCTGTTATAGTGTCGATTTCATGTCAGTTTTACCTACATGAGAAATGACAAGAGTTCTAATTGATGTTGTTCTTATTTTCTACTTTCACTCAGACAAACAGTGAACAATGATTTTGAGACAGAGTGAGTGTGTTGTACGTATATGTGCGCAACTCACCGAAATATCAAGTAGTTGCAGGTTTGGAGAGCTTCTAATAATGCATAGAAGGCTAGATATCGCATTCGAGTTGAATAAATCAAATTGCACGAGTTTTAGATCCTTCAAGAAGTTAAGCGAATTCGAGAGTCTCTTTGGAACAACTCCTTCGAACAGCTTCTGAAAATCAAATAGAAAACTAGTCACAAGCTACCAATATTCCAATTCACAAGGCATCATGTAATAAAGTATACTTTCTTACTTGTACAGTACATCGTCCTTGCAAAGTAAGATTTTCGAGATTATGCAAACAGCCGAACTCCGAAATGTAAGACCTTTCCCTTTCACTGACAGGCAATTGATGAACTTCTAAACAAATTGACAACGAAGAAAGGTTTTCTGTGTTCTTAAAAGAAATATATTCAACATCGTGACAACAATTAATGGCAAAGACTCTAAGGTTTGGAGCAACAATGGAGAGGGCACGTTCAAGACCGTTGCAGAGAACTAAATGTAGTTCTTGGATTAGAGGGCAGAGAGAGATTACAGACCCAAAACAAAGTCCCTCAAATGTAACTACGGTACAAGTTAAGGAGATTAGGGATCGGAAACCACTGAAACTGGATGGAGTTTTGAATAAACATCTAGTAAGCGTCAAGACTCTTAACTCAGAACAAGAGAAGAAGTAACTAGGCAGTATGAGAAGCTCAACATCACCGTACTTGTTGAGGGTCAAATCCCTAACACCATTTTTGGATAAAAAGCATAACCATGAGATTATAATACCTGAAGTGTCCGGTATATCAGCATGTAAGGTAAGGGAAAACTTGGGTAGAGGACCAATGTGCTGAAAAAGAACCTTAGTGATGACACTTTCAAAACATTTCTCGTATCGCTGAATAAATGGGGAATCGAATGTAAGTTGTGGAAGGGAGGTCCAGTTTTTTCTCCACTTCTTGGAAAAAACACTAGTCCTAACGACATCCCAAATTTCTAGCTTCTCCAAAATGTACTCAATCACATTCTTTGGAAGATCACTAATTCTATCAACACAACTACAAGAGCCAACCTCATTTGTTGTTCTCTTTTGAGTTTTCCGATTTGTCGTTCGAGGCATTTGTAGCTGCATATTCAACAAAAGAAACATCTCTAGTTCAATAATGCCTAAACAGCACGAGCAGAACACACAGGCAGTGAGTGTGATATGATAATATGTACTAAATATGCATACAGGGGTTCTTGTCACAAAAACATGTTTCATATAGCAAAATGAAGAGATCGAGAAATTGAACCTGAAATTATATGACCTATAATGTGAATCAAGATATTTGAATTAGGGCTTTTTGGACATGGGCAAGGTGCTGGATTGAGAATCTCATTTAAATTCTAGTTTATTAAGGTCAACCAAGAGCTAGCTACTACCAAATGACCCCACACTCCTTAAAAATGCATAGAAACTAAGATAGTTTTTTTTTTTTTTTTTAAGTTCAAGAATGAGATTCTCATTATTTATATTTGTATTATGATTCCCTTTCTGTAATGAAGATATTTTTAAGAATTATAATCTCATCCCCATTTCCATTCTTGATTTTCATTCCAATTTTTATCCTAAATAAACTAGGTTGAAAATGTTCTAATCTACCTCAAGAAAATTAGCATCAAGTTGAAGAAGCATAAACAATGAATATAATATCATAAAAAAAAAGTACCGGTTGTGATTACTTCAGCTTTTAGCCGGCGCCGGAAATTCAATGTGTGAACGAGAGGTTAGGGTTTGACTTTTGAGAGTGAGATATGAAGAGTTTTCTCAAAAACTAAGGTAAATTAAAGTCATGACTTCACGTTATTCGACTTTAGACCGTTAGTTTGAAATGCAGAAAGACATAAATACCCTCAGATAACAGCTAAGTGATAGCCAAACAGGCCCTTGGCAATCATCTCACAAGCATTCCTGGTTTAATTTTTGGTTTTGATAAAATCATTATGAATTATTATGTTCATTTGATTTCATTGTTACTGGAAATTTTGTTGAAATGTGTGATGATTGAAACGAAAGCACCATGTGTATATAATCACCGGAATTTTCAAATTGCACTGTCGGAATCTGTAATCATTCTCTTACAAAATTGTTAATAATTTGTCGTTGGATCTCAAATTGGTTGAGTTAGGTACTGTTGTTCATCATTTCATGTAAATTGAATCAACTACAAAATGACAACAAATTGAAGTCTTATGATAAACATGCTAACTCTCCATATTACGGTGAATTTTGTGACCGGAAACTTCATCCAGTAGCCAGAATCTTCAAACATTGAAATGAACTGTACACTTGAAGAATAAAAGGCACAAAAAAGAAGAGGCTAAGATCATAAAGTTAAAAATAAAATAAAAAATGGCTGCAAACTCCTTGAAGTGCAGAGAACTAAAATAAGGTAGTTTTTGAATTATCACATACAAAAAATTGTTCAAGAATGAGATTCCCATTGTTTATGTTTGGATTATGATTTTTCTGTAGTGAATATGTTTTTGATAAATAATGTTGAAAAATGTTGAGTCTATCTCAAGAAAATTAACATTAACAATTGCTAATCAAATTCCCAGAGTTTCATATCCTTCGAAAAGTTAAGAAAATTCAGGAATCACTTTGGAACATGTAGAAATCCAATGCAAACAAGATTAACTAAAATACCATCTAGCAATACAAGGTACCATGTTATATGATTTAGTTTCTTGAACAATACATTTTTCCACGCAGCATAAGATTTTCAAGACTAGGCAAACAAATAAAGAACTACTAAACATACGATCGAACTTTTACTTCCCGTCTGCTGATTCATGATCATCTCAATTCGATTATCAAGACATGAAATCAATTTGCTCTTCGGATTAAAGTCACTTCTGCAGAGGTTGACGCACGGCGGAACCTTAACAACTCTGTTGATATACTCAGTGTTTCCTCAGCATCACAATGGTCAATATGTATTACCATGTTTTTGAGATATGGTGAAATGGCAAGCAGAAACTTGATCATGAGCATCTCCGGAGAGGCTCCATATATATTCTTGATCTTTATGGTATGAACTATGAAGTTGATGTAAACAGCAATCAAGAATGTCCAGTTGCTGCTCCAGATAGCTAATAAGAATCTGATCTTTGTAATTCATGGAAGAAATGGCCTAAAAGATTAAAGCACATAAAACTTAAACAATCAAGGTCAAAAAAGTTTGAAGTTAATAGAGAGAACTAGTAGATTGAATAAGAAAATAAAGTAACATTGATATAAAGCACTAACGAATATATATGTTCTATTCTTGGGACTCACAAAAATGTGAAGAAGCTGCAAATTCGGAGAGCTTCTAATAATGCAGAGAAGGCATGAAATGGCATCCAATTTGCAAAAATCAAATGGCTTGAGTTTCAGATCCTTCAAGAAGTTAAGCGAATTCGGGAGTCTATTCGGGACAACTCCTCTTGTTAACGTCTGCAAATCAAATAGAAATATAAACAAAATTTGCATACCATATATCTACAAAGACAAGGCATTATGAGTAAGGTGTGGTTTCTTATAACCTGAACAATAATTTCTCCTTGCAGACTAAGATTTTCAAGATTATGCAAACAACTGAAGAACTCCGAAATGTAAGACCTGTTTCTTTCCTTGGCCGGGACTTGATAAAACTTTAGAGAAACCGACAACGAAGAAAGGCTTGGTGTGTTCTTAAAAGAAATAAATTCAGTATTATCAGCATCATCAAAGAAAAAGACTATAAGATTTGGAGAAACAATGGAGAGGGTATGTCCAAGACCGGTGCAGTTACATAAGATTAGTTCTTGAATTAGAGGGCAACAGTAGAGTAAAGACTCAAAAGAAAGCCCATCAAATGTGACAAAATGACAAGTGAAGGATGTTAGGCTTCGGAAACCATTGAAAGCGGATGGATTTTTGAATAAACAACTACAAAGCGTCACGACTCTTAACTCAGAACAAGAAAAGAAGTAACTAGGCAATATCAGAAGCTCACAATCATCCTCTGCATCCTCATCATAGTTGTCTAGGGTCAAATCCCTAACACCATTTTTCGCTAAAAAGCATAACCATGGGATAATCATGTTTGAAGTGTCCGGCAAATCAGAATGTAAGGTAAGGGAAAACTTGGGTATAGGACCAATGTGCTGAAAAAGAACCATACATATGACACTTTCAAAACATTTCTCGTATCGCTGAATAAATGAAGAATCGAATGTGAGTTGTGGAAGTGAGGTCCAATTTTGTCTCCACTTCTTGGACAAAACACTAGTCCTAACCACATCCCAAATTTCTAGCTTCTCAAAAATGAAATCAATAACATTCTTTGAAAGATCACTAATTCTATCAACACAACTACTAGACCCAATAACATCATTTGTTGTTTCCTTCAGAGAATTCTGATTCATCCTTGGAGGCACTTGTAGCTGCATATTCAACAAAAACAAACACATGCAACTCTAGTTCAAAAAACACAAAAAGACATGACTAAGCACATAAATTTACAACAACAGAAAAAGTAGAAATAAGTAAACTGAACAGAATACCTAGACTATATGAGCGAGTGCAGTGACAATATGTAAGCAATAAGTTTCGTGCACACAGGTTTTCCATTCACAAAAACACTTTGACAAATGAAATTATATATATGACCTATAAATTAATTAAGAATAACAATTTGAAAAATGTTCTAATGTCTATCTCAAATTGATTAGCATCAAGTTGAAGGAGAAAAAGAAGCATATATATCTGTTGTAAAGAAGATAATAACATAAAAAGAGTACCGGTTGTGTTAACTTCACTCTTCAGCTTCTTCCCGGCAACGGAAAGTTGAGTTTCAGGCGATAATGTATATTGTGTGTGTGAGTGAATGAGAGGTATATGGTTTGGGAGTGGGATATGAAGAGTTTTCTCATGAATTAGCAGTAAACTCATGACTTCGTTATTCAAAATTTTGTACAAATAGGTTTTCAAAACTAACAATATTAAAAAAATTCCATTCATATATGTTTAATTATGTGTCAAAGTTGTATAACAATGTGTTATATTTTTTTAATAAACAATTTTAATTTGAATAAAGCGCAGGGTTGTGTAAGGTAGTTTTTGAATTATAACAAACAAAAAACTGCTCAAGAATGAGATCCTCATTGTTTATGTTTGGATTATGATTTTTCTGTAGTGAATATGTTATTGAGAAAGAGAATCTCATCCTTGATTTTCATTCAAACTTTTAACCTAAAAAAACATGTTGAAAAATGTTGTAGTCTATCTCAAGAAAATTAACATCAAGTTGAAAGATAAACAGAAGCATATATATAAGTTGTAAAGAAGATAAAGAACATGTAAGGAGTACCGGTTATGATAGTTTCAGCTTCTTCCCGGTGCCGGAAAGTTCAGTATGTGGCAATAATATATATATATATATATATATATATACACACACACGTGTGTGTGTGTGTGTGAAAGAGAAGGTTTGAGAGTGGGATGTGAAGAGTTTTCTCATAAATTGAGAATCTGATACTCATAATTAGTAATAGATCCCTACAAATCTAGTGACCTTTTGCATGAACCATTTTGAGATAGAACAAGAAATGCTTTTGCTATTGATGCATGGGACCTTCGTCGACAAGTTTGAATTTTCTTTTTGAAATATTGATATCGATAGTTACATTTACATATCATGTTGTATAATACCAGTACTACAATATTTGAAACTTGAGGTCACTTGTTCCAAAATTCCAGAGTTTCAGAGTTTCATATCCTTCGAGAAGTTTAGCGAATTCGGGAATCTCTATGGAAAATATGGAAATCAAATGCAAACTATATTACCATCTAGCAATAGACGGCATCATGTTATATGATTTTCAAAAAGTTTCTTGAGCAATACGTTTTCCAAGCAGCATAAGATTTTCAATACTAGGCAAACAAATAAAGAACTTCTTAAGGTAACATCGATCTTTTACTTCCCTTGGTTGCTAAACATGATGATCATCTCAATTCGATTATCAATACATATTGAAAACATAAACATTTGCTCATCGGATTAAAGTCACTTCTGCAGAGGTTGATGCGCGGCGGAACCTTAACAGCTCTGTTGATATAGTCAGTGCTTGCTCTGCATCACAATGGTCAATGTGTATTTCCATGTTTTTGAGACATGGTGAAATGGCCAGCAGAAACTTGATCATGACCATCTCTGGACAGCCACCATATATATTCTTGATCTTTATGGTATGAAGGTGATCTAACCAGCAATCATGAACGTCCAGTTGCAGCTCCAAATAGCGAACAAGCAGAGCCTCGTACTTCTTTGAAGAACTGGCCTACAAGATCAAAGCGCAGAAATCTTAAACACTCGACTTCAATAAGTTGAAAACATTACTATTACGAGAGAGAACTAGTTGATTGTATAAGAAAATAAAGTAACATTGATATTTTTGTGACTCACAGAAATGTCAAGAAGTTGCAAGTTTGGAGAGCTTCTAATAATGCAGAGAAGGCATGAAATGGCACTAAATTTGCAAAAATCAAATTGCTCGAGTTTCAGATCCTTCAACAAGTTAAGCAAATTTGGTAGTCTCTTTGGGACAACTACTCTTGTTAACATCTGCAAATCAAATGGAAACTTTGATTAAGATTTCCATACCATATTATGTGTAAGGTTTAGTTTCTTAACTGAATAATATATTCTCCTCGCAGACTAAGATTTTCAAGATTGCACAAACCACTGAAGAACTCCAAAATGTGAGACCTGTTTCTTTCCTTGGGCATCAATTCAGGAAAATGCAGATAAAGCGACAACGAAGAAAGGCTTTGTGTGTTCTTAAGAGAAATATATTCAATATCACGAGAACGATGAATGACAAAGACTCTAAGATTTGGAGCAACAATGGGGAGGATACGTCCAAGACCGGTGCAGAAACGCAAGGTTAGTTCTTGAATTAGAGGGCAACAGTAGAGTAAATAGTTAAAAGGCAGTCCCTTAAATGCGACATAATGACAAGTCAAAGATGTTAGGCTTCGGAATCCACTAAAAGCAAATGGAATTTTGAATAAACAAGTAGAAAGCGTCAAGACTCTTAACTCAGAACAAGAAGAGAAGTAACTAGGCAGTATGAGAAGCTCCTCATCCTCCTCGTCATCCTCCACCTCCTCCTCATCATCATCATCTTCATACTTGTTGTTGAGGGTCAAATCCCTAACACCGTTTTTGGATAAAAAGCATAACCATGGGATTATCATGTCCGATGTGTCCGGCATATCAGCATCTAAGGTAAGGGAAAACTTGGGTATAGGACCAATGTGCTGCAAAAGAACCTTAGAGATGACACTTTCAAAACGTTTCTTGTATCTTCGAGTAAATAGGTCACTGAATGTGAGTTGGGGAAAAGAGGTCCAGTTTAGCCTCCACTTCTTGGACAAAACACTAGTCCTAACCACATCCCAAATTTCTAGTTTCTCCAAAATGCAATCAGTCACATTCTTTGGAAGATCACTAATTCTATCAACACGCGAATCCATAATTTCTATTTGCTTGAAAATGTAATCAATCTCATCTGTTGAATACTTTAGAGAATTCTGATATAACCTTGGAGGCATTTTGTAGCTGCTGCATATTCAACAAACACAACTCTAGTTCAAAAACCATGAAAAGATAAGACTAAGCGCAATAAGTTTTGTGCACATAGGTGTTCCAGTCACAAAAACATGTTTCATATAGTTAATTAATTGAAATTAAACATGAAATTATATTACCTATAAATTAGCGTAATTAAGAAAACAAGTTGAAAATCGTTCTAATCTAACGCAAGAAGATTAGCATGATCAAGTTAAAGGAGAAATAGAAGTATATATATGCGTGGTAAAGAAGATAATAACATAAAAACAGTACCGGTTGTGTCAACTTCAGCTTCTTCCCGGCGCCGGAAAGTTAAGTTTCAGGCGATAATATATATATATATATATATATGTATGTATGTATGTATAAGAGAGAAAGAGGTTAGGGTTTGAGAGTTCAGAGTTTTTCTAACACAACTAGCATTCTAATTGATTGTTTGATTCCTCTTATTTAAAATTGAACTATGAACTATACACACAGTGGGCCCACATAAAAGATAACAAAATTTGTTGCATTTTCAAGTTCAGCAATCTAATCTCAACACTTTAAGGTGACATGAAAAATTTGATGGCGCATGAAAGGAGGAGATAGTGATAGAGCTTTAAGAAAGTAATCATATGAATCGAACTTGTTTTTACTGGTTTCAATCACATGATTAGTTAGATCTATAACCAAAATCAGTATGGGTCGGGTAAATTCACGTATGAACATTAACATTTGCCATACAAAATCCAACCCGCGGCTCAAAGCCTGGACATGAAAAAAACTGGTTCGATACAGGAAAACATTTACATTTGATAATCAGATTAAAGTAACTTGTAGATCAGAGGACTTGCGTTGGAACCTTAACAACTCTTTTGATATTGATAATGCTTTCTCTGCAACACATGAATAGGCAGTTTGTATTTTCATGTGTTGTGAGAGATGGTGAAATGGCCAGCAGAAACTTGATGATGAGCATCTCTGGAGGAGCTCCACATATTAACGTCATCTTTATGGTATGAAGATGATCCAAAGAGAAATCAAGAAAATCCAGTTGCTGCTCCAGATAGCTAAGAATCTGAGCCTTGTCATCTTCAGAACAACTCAAGTACTTCTCCATGGAACAACAGGCCTACACGTACGATTGAAGCATAGAATTCTTATATAAACAATCAAGATTATAAAGTGTGCAGCATATCAGGATGTAAGCTAATGGAAAACTTGGTGATAGGACCAATATTGTGCTGTAAGAGAACACTAGAGACAACACTTTCAAAGCATAGCTTGTAATGATGAGTAAATAAGTAACTGAAGGTGAGATGTGGAAGAGAGGTCCAGTTTTGTCTCCACTTGTTGGACAAAACACTAGTCCTAACCACATCCCAGATTTCTAGCTTCTCCAAAATGCAATCAATCACATTCTTTGGAAGATCACTAATTCTATCAGCACAAATACCAGAGCCAATCTCATTTGTTGTTTTCTTTTGAGCTTTCCAATTTCTCCTTCGAGGCATTTAATTTGTAGCTGCATATTCAACAGAGCATCTCTTGTCTAATAATGCCAACACTCATACAATAAAAACCACAAAAGGACAGTAAAGAAGTAGAATTGTGTAAACTGAACAAAAGACCTATAGAAGATGAGTGAGATGATATATAAATGTGTGTGTGTGTGTGTGTGTGTGTGTCCTCATCACAAAAACAGAATTCATTTAGTGAAATGAAGAGATCAAGAAATTAACCATGAAATTATATGACCTATAATGTGAAACAAGTTGAAAAATGTTGTAATCTACCTCAACAAAGTTAGCATAAAGTTGAAGGAGAAATAGAAGAAGATTAGAACATAAAAAGAGTACCGTTAACTTGTGATACCTTGAGCTTCTTCCCGGAGCCAGAAAGTTCAGTGTGAGGCCATAATATATAATACATGTGTGTGTCACAAAATGAGAGGTTAGGGTTTGAGAGTGGGATATGAACAGTTTTATCATAAATAGTTAGGGCATCTCCAATGGTGGTTTATAAGGATGTAATAGCATAAAAAATTGTGCATTACATTCATATTATACCTTGTATGAGTGTAATATCTATGAACCATGTAATATATATTACACCCATAATCCAATGATTGCACATGACACATGTCTATTTTGTTCATCAAATCCAATCAAAATACATACAATAACATTATAATAATAATAGTGGGTCTGTATTACTATATTTTTAAGGTATAAAATATTATAAAATAAAAATAATAAAAAATAATGTGATGAACTTGAACTTGTGGGTCCAAACTATTACACTATTAGAGTGTAAACCATTGGAGATGCCCTTAGCAGTAAACTCATCATGACTGCTCTCGTTATTTCAAACTTTTACATTATTAGAGTGTAAACCATTGGAGATACCCTTAGCAGTAAACTCATCATGACTTCTCTCGTTATTCCAAACTTAGAATCTGATACTCATCATTAATTATAAATCCCTAAAAGCCTAGCTAGTGACTTTGTCTTTTTGCATGAACCATGAAACCGCCATTTTTACATTTTGTTGTTGCTTGTGAAACATTTGGAGAACATCATGAACAAGTTTAAGAGCAAGTGTTAGAAACTTTCAGGCTTTCACAAGTGTCAGAAACATTTTGTTGCTTTAATTTTTGCTTCACAGCAAGTTTAATTCCATGTGTAGAAGTTTAAACAATAATTGTAAACAAGAAGAAGAAGAAGAGTAGAAGCCAATATTGCAACACTAGGCCATAATTCTTGGAAATCATATGAGAAATGTCAACTATCAACTATCAACTATAAATAGATATATATAAATATGAACATTGTAGGCCCACAGAAAATTACAAAATTTGTTGAAATACCCTCCATTTTAAGTTCAACAATCTCAACACTTGAAAGCTCTTATTAGCCTCCAAAACACAATCACTTGATCATCCATCAATTGATTTGTCAGTCATTTTACCGAGCGGAAGGGCACAAATATTGCAAACTACTTTTTAAAAAAAGTGGGACTCAAATGAACAAAAAAAAGAGGGAACCTATCAGTTTCTGGGGTATAAATAGCTCTTGAACAGAAAAATGCCCAAACCACCAATTGCCATTGATAATATTAGAGGAACTTTGATCGGTTCAGCTTTAGCTGCGACGCCTTTTGTTTTGCCTAGGCGAGACCTCTCCCCCAAGCCCTCTCGGAGAACGTTGTTGAGATTGTCCAGCTGATGCACGATCTGTCGCTGTCCTCGCGAGATGCCGGATAGCTGTGATCAGAGAGCGGGAAAGTATCAGAAGAGTTGTAAAGTTGAGGCCAAGAGATGGTGTAAATCGTGTAATGCAATAGCAAATTAGCAACTATTATCCAACAATATCGGCAAAACTCTATGCAGTTATTGCAAGAGGGCGTAGAACCTTAACAAGAATTATCCAATCACAATCCCACATATTGAATCCTCAATAAGTTCTCAGTTATTCAATATTCATGCCTTGAAAACCAAATTGTGTTTGTCATAAATTTGAGTGCGTTAAAATTGATGTAAATCAAGATTGTTGCAACAGAGCATAGAAGTATAACAAGAATATCCAACTACTCATCTCTACTGAAACCAGCGCCTACAATATCTATACAACAACGTTCTAAATGTCAATGATAACAAATGAACAATCCCACACATCCAATCCTCAATAAGTTCTCAGTTATTGAATCATTTATTCCTTAAACACCAAATTGTGTCCTTTAACTCGAGAGAATTTATATTAAAAACCCCTCCGCCCAAAACGAGTGATCATTTTCCCATTTTTTTGTAAAAATTAAGGGCCAGTTAACTAGGGTTATATTTTTCTCGATTATACCTTGTATGTTCTTGTTGTAATAAACTTAAAGAGTTCTAACTAAATTATCTTATAAACATTGTTGTAAATTCATGCATAATTAGATAGCCAAAAAAAGGAAAGTGGACACTCATTTCAAGACAAAAAGAGTATTTTAAACCATTGCTATTTTCTACGGTAGGAGAGAAAATACTTCTATGGGCATGCTGTAGCAATATTTCTACTGTTTGGGCTTATTATGGCCCTGAACAAAAAACAGCAAAATATATTCAGAAATTAAGAGAAGGGAATGAAAAGAGCAGCCACAGTACCTCTTCCATTAAAGGAGACTCTTTAGCCAACTGCGAAGAAGACGAGGAATTAGGCATTATAGATCCCATTAAGGAACCATTGCCTAGACCGGAGATGAAGTGAGAAGTGGGAGCAGAGCCGTTGCACGCCTCAGCTTGAAGAGCAATGTTTTGTTGACTGGGAGAATCTTTCTTGACAATTAAATAGCAATTTAGTTCTTCAACAAGAGTAGTAAATTCATCCATTCTATCATTTAGAGACGAGATCTGCTCTGAAAGCTGAGTGAAAACCCCCTACAAAATGATAACAACAAAAATGTCAGATTCCATAGTGTTAGTGCTGGCAATTTGGGCATGAATCTTTTTTTATTTGTGTGTGCTTGTGTCATATTGGGTATACCATGGAAGATACACAGATATTAAAACCCACACCTCTTCCATGGCAAACCCATGACCGCATCTCTTGCGGATCAGGTTAACATTCGGTACTGTCAACCCTAAACCAAAATCTGAATTGCAAACCCTACATAGTGTAGCAGAAGAAAAATGTAGAAGTAGTCAAATGCATTACCTGGTTTGCTAGTGTGGCTGTTGAATCTGGCATAATACCATTAGATCTTCGATTATTGGATGAGAATGTGGATGCATTCTTGTCCCCTTGTCCTGAATACGAGTGTGACATACCGCTGCAAAATAGACATTGGTCACTCTACTAGTTAATTAACAGCCGGCCAGGAGAGAATGCTTTCGACAGGAAAAGAAAAGGCTAAAGGAGAAAAGAAACATGCAGAAAGAAAACAGAAGGCTCATAGATACATCAGAGTATGTTATTTATACCTACGTAGGGAAATATCACCAGCATCAATATCTAATTTACATCAATGCGTATAGACGAGAAAAATGTACCTCTTCAGATATTTATTTCTCATGGCAACCCTATCTGCAGAGGCTCGAGACAATGCCTCTTTGGGGCTTAAGACTGGATCCTCATCCAGGCTGAGCTTTGTTTTCAAATCCTCTGGAAGAGCCTGTAGAATTATCATATCACAACTGCTAACAGTTGTAAAAATAAAGTAAAAGAATAAGCATAAGAAGCCTCCATACCATAAGGTCATTCACAAGCTTCTCCAATTGAATTTGTTCAATGTACGTACGAGGAGTATATGAACCTTCCAGATTCAGTTGATCTGCAACCTCTTTCACAACTAAGCGGTCTCTTCCTTGAACCTTCATTAGCACGAATAGCAACGTCACCATTGGCGTGAGTAACATTATAGCAATTTCTTATTAAGGAATTTCAGAAAAATTTATAGAAAGGACAAACAAGAAGTTGTAATCAACTCACACTATCAGGTCAGCCAGTCAGCCCATTTTGGTTAAATTGAAATACCAATAGGATCTTCACAGTTAGTTAATATTTTATTAAGAACATTTCACGCCACTGTCAGCAAACAGATTGTTGATTTCTTATATGTATATTCACTAACAGATCAGTTATAGATTCGCTTTGAAGAACTAGTAGTTACAAAATGTTTATTGTCTATCAAAAAGGCTAATAAAATTTCATCCATTTATTTATCATGGAGAAGTACAATAAACAATAACAAAACTCAAGCAGCAGTAATGGACACTGATACACATAACAAAAACTTGAAGCAGTGATCAAAGCATTGTCTTTCTGATATACATCTACACGCTAGAAGTACCTGAACATAGTGACGGTTTAGCTGTTCCAGCCAATCGATTTTCACGCACACTCTATCATCAGAGAAAACATGGCTGTTTCGTTTGAGGATAGTTGCTATCGTGTATCCCAAAGCCATTAGCCCACCAAGAAGGCGCACGCTGACTTCAAAAGTAATTCGAGGTGATATGACAAATGGACTATCTGTCACCCATTCCTGAAGATTAGAGCAATTTAAATGAGATAATACTTGAATTTCGAAAGTATGGGAGAAAGAAGATTAATGCGTCAAAATAAATGTGTCCCCACATCACATGCGTCTACCAAAAATAATTTCCACAAAATCGACCCATATAACCAGTCAACTGAACAAATTGTACGTCATTTGTCATCAGTAAAATCCACATAACCTACAATTATCATATGTAATATGAATCTTATTGAAAAACCTCAAACATGAGACTGTATTTTCCATCTTTATTCCGCATCCTTAGATATGATTGACAGGCTTCAGGATCTTCACCAGGTGGCAAAAGATATATGTCGTAAGTTTGTTCTGTTGCTTCTGTATGTTCGTTAGTGAAAATGGCCTTAACTTGCTCCGCTGTTATATCCTTTGATGACTGAAAGAAATAAAATAGCAAGTAGAAATGAGAGACTGTGAAAACATACAAATTGAAGAAGCATGCAATCACAAGGTATCTAGTAACAGAAAATATGTGAAATGTTACATGGATGGTAACCTTTAAAATATAAGTTGGACACTGGAATCCGGTGAAGGGGTTGAACTTGTTAATGATTTTAATTTGAGCCGTCTTGAGATCTGGCTCAATAAAAGCCTTGTACATTGGATAGACCTGATGAGAAAAGCAGTGTTAGAGCTTTTGGAAAATCCACATACTCTACAGACAAGATTGTTTAGCAGTTTTCAAGCAAACCGTTTCAGATATTTGATGAATTATTTCCTCTGGTTCTTGACCAGCACGTTGAATGTCCCGCAAAACCCGTTTTACAAGATCAAAGTGAACTCCACCGGTGACGGAGACTCGAAGATCCAGTAAAGGACGCAACTTTTCACTCAAAGCATAGATTCCCTCAATAATAACAATACGGGAAGTTGGAACGTCAAGTGTCCTGTCATCAGCACACAACCACGTAAGATTTAGAAAACACCCAAAAACTCTCTTAAGTAGTTGAAAAACACTCAACATTCGCAGCAACATAGAAGTGTCGAACCTGTATCCAGTATGGGAGCTGGACTTGAAATCATATATTGGAACCTCAACCTGCTTTCCAGCCTTTAAATCATTTAGATTCTGGAGCAATGTGTCATAGTCTGTCAAACGTGGATCTGTTTCAAAATTTGAAAATACGAAGTTAAAGCCACATCAGCTTCAGACCATTATAATACTTTGATCGAAGTCTCAAAAAGTGTACAGTCAAATCACTAAAAGATCAAAATTCTATATCTCTCAATCAGATTGACTTAAAAAATTCTGCATGAACAAGTTACCATCAAAGTTTCCATCTACAATCCGACTTGCATCGTTATAATTGTCCATTGATATGACAGCGATGCCGGGCATACAGTTAAGTATCTTCTCGGTAAATACAGTTTTCCCAGCTCCAGAAGGACCCGCTAACCCCACCAGTACTAACCCATCATTTTTTTGGGTCAGCAGCTGGCATGCCCGGATTACAACAAAAAAACCCTTCTCAAATGACAAAGGATCTTGAAATGGAACAATCTGATAACGATTAGAATCCTTTCTCTTAACCAATCGAACTTGATCTTTTAAGAGACCCTGTTTTTTCTGTTGGGAATCGGTACTAGAAACATCCTTAGCCATTGACATAGGCTGGCTCCTGTTGAAAGGAAAAAGTAAATTCACAAAGATACAGAAACAAAAGAGCAATATATGAGAGAACTATAAAGTATCAGAACTGCAAAAGCCAGGAAATAAGCATTCATAAGAAAAGAAACAGTGTATGTAGCAATATAGATATCTATCAAAAGCTCCTGAGATGCACAAAGTTTAAGTCAAAAGATCTACGCATATCCAGTATGGTACATAAAAATAAAAAGCATAGATTTTTTAATAAAACCCAAAAGAAGCGTGTTTTCTGTGTCTTTGAACCATAGAAAGAAGTGCACATTCTAAGACAATAACCTAGCTACTCATTCAGCTATACAGTACTTAAATCCCAGAGTAGCATGCTTCCTCTGGAAATCCTTAAACCATAAAAAGGCTATACAATGGTCTACTTCAAGAGAGGAATATAGCCGTTGCAGTTCAAAGAGCTAAGGTGAGGAGAGGAAGAAACTGGAACGGCACCGTTTCAAACTTGGAAGAAGAAATGAAGGAGCAAAACGGCGTCGCTGGGATTAATGAAGCAGTTGAGCGAAACGATGGCATTTTGGCTGAGGAACAGTCTTCTTCTCCAAGGAGTGGCTTTGGGCTGAAAAAAGAACGCA
>JAYMTA010001584.1:0-19411 GCA_036897625.1 Pelargonium cotyledonis
GGGGCTTCGCCTGACTGTGGCCGCCGACGGTGGGCATGACCGAGAATTTGAGAAGGCGAGAGAGGTCGGTGGACCTTCGGCCACGGGTTGTCCCCCTTTTTTTGTTTGTTCATGTTTGGGATGAACTGTAGTGGTGTTGGCTCTCTGTTGAGTTTTTGGATCTGTGCTGATGTTTAGAGAGATAGAGAGAGAATTTTCTGGCTAAGGTATGAATTTTTCGGCGAATTTTCTGGCAAAAGTATGAATTTTCCGGCGAAAGTATGAATTTTTCGGCGAAAGTACGAATTTTTCAGCGAATATATAAATTTTCAGGCGATGAACATGTTTTTTATCAAGATGAAGGGTAATAGAGTAAAGGGTAATAGAGTAAAGGGTAATTTTCATAATTAAAAAAAAATAGTGGTCATGTGTATGGCACATGATTGAAAATTCGGAATATTTCGTTAACTTTGATGAAAAAAGTGGACGAAACATTAAATAACATAATTTAGGGGTGGTAAAAATTACATATTAATCTTTATACGTATGAGTAATAAGTATATTTAGGAGGGGAGGTATGTGTAATTTTTCCTTGTATTTTCTCTTGTATTTTCCCCTATTCACAAACTAATTTACAAACTAATAATAAAATTACGGACATCATATTTTTGCACACATTATCAACATACTAATCAACACCACAAACCCATTAACATTTTATTATTCAACCAATCCCGTAACCTTTTCATAAAATAAAATTTTCCTAAACTAAAGTGCACTAAATAATTTTTTGGTTAACTAAAATTCAAAAACTAATTTTGGAATCCACTTCAAATAATTTCATATTTTAGATTAACACTAAACCTAAATTTTGTACAAAATTTACCTTGACAAGATCGGTTTTCGGTGGAGGTTGTGGCGGCGACGACGACGTCGACAAGGAAGGCGGCGATTTTCATTGGAGACACAAAACTAAACCAGAAAAACATATATATTATTCAAACAATTAGTAGAAAGGGACTGTAGTAGTGTAAATAACAAAGAAAAGACAACAAAACTTACCTTACTCGCCGAAAATAACCTTGGAGGCCAGAGGAATGCAGGAAATGCCGAAAGTGAGATGATAAGAAAATGAGAGACGCATAACTAAAATTAGAGGAAGGAGGGGCTCAACCTCATCTTAAACTTGTCCGTGACAACCTTAAACTACCACTAAAGCACAACAATATCGTCTGGAATATTTGGTTTGTCGACAGGCATCAACGACCGGTAAACTCGTCGACAATACTAGGCGCCGAGAAAAAGAAGCCGCCAACCGCTTCCCCCATTTTCTGTGGCGGTTAGCTTCATTGCTACCCTTCGGTGATTTGCGATGTAACAACGATCAAAATCGTAGCTGATCTACAACTAGTGGTTGTTCGTAGCTAAACATTGTTTCTTTTTTTAGTGTACCTACTACTATTAGGTAATAGAGTGTTTTTTTGTAACTTATAGAACATGAATAGTCTCTCAATAAGAAAACTAGAAAACTTAAATTTGGTGCCGTAACATCTTTTAATGTTGTCTCGTCAAATTTAATATACATATGTATGAATTTCATCCAAAAGTAATTTATAGCTCATTTGTCTCATTTTATACCGTGGTTTTTGAATACCATTATAATCCAAAGGTTAATAGGTTCAATAGATCTCACACAAGCTTCAAATGGCAGAAACAAAAGCAGTTGCTAACACAACCTCAACTAGGGGTAATAATTTAGATTCCAGATGAGATTCAGACTAATAAAGAGTTAAATGAATATGATTTAAAAAAGGTTTTGAGTGGATCAAATTACATAAAATTTGATTTTTTAATGTAAAATGGACAAATTTGTCTGATATTATTCAATTTATATTTTAATATAAAAATATGATCTATGAATCAGATTGATTTTAACTCGAATTGAATTTCAAATGTCAATGTCTTTGGATTCAAATGTCGTGATCTAGCCTCCTCAAGTCCACCCCAAAATAAATGAAAATGAAAAAATAAAATAAAATGAAAACGAACGATTCTATCACATGCGCATCACGTTTACAGAATATGATTTGCATTAGGTAGGAATCCAAACAAATCATATTTCACCACACACACTCTCTTACATTAATAGATTTGACATATAGGTATCGTTTGATACCTCGATTCTACATGGGAAAGTGACAAAGTCAAATGTAAAGTGCATTTTACTGTATTTGTGTAAATTTGTCAAATGAGAGAGAAATGAAAATCAAGATTCCTGTAATGCAAAATCTTTGATATATACTGAAAAAAAAATACCAAATAATAGATGATATTTGTGATTCAGACCAACTTTTTTTTATCTTCTAATTCTTAAATGACATTTATATCTCCACTTTTATTTTTTATCTTCCTATATTGTCATTGTTAATTCATGCCATTAATCATAATAAATAAAACATCCTTAATTTTTTTTATCCATATTACTATAATGTTCATTATTTCTCTAATATTTAATTTTTTTTAAAAATTATATTTTTATTTACACATCATTCTCATCTAATTAAATTATACTACTATAAAAAATAAAACTTTTGTCATGACAAATATATAGCAAATATGATATTTGAAAAGAATATAAGTGACATTTTATTGTATTTTCATAAATTTTTAACTTTTACTACGTAAAATTTAAACATAATATTTTAAATTCACTTTCGTTACATTAACGTACTATTCTTAACTTTACAGACATATTATTCTTAGCTTTACGTGAAAATGTATTCATGAATGTAAATTAGTGTAAAATATAAAATACATGTTAATTTGGATTTCCCAATCCAAACAATACCATAATACAACAACTTTCTTCCTTCATGTGTAAACCTCTCTCTGCAACAATGGCGGACAAAGATCTGAACTCTCCTCTACTACCCTCTCCGCCCTCCGATCATCCCAACCATATCGTCACCATCCGTGACGTTGACCCATCTCACCATCCCCGTCCCCATCCCCATCCCCACCAATCCGCCACAAATCGACCATCCTCAACGCCTACTTTCAACCAGAATCGAAACCACAGTAACAGTCACAATCACTTCGAAACCAACAACAGCAATTTCAATTCTCAAAACCCATTTGCGCTTCTCGGCTCCTCTGGCATCATGGTGCCGCCGCCGCCTACTGTGGACCCCTTCCGCAACCACACCCTGAGGATCGAAGGGTTCTACGAGATTCTTAAGATGGCGATTTGCTTACCTATTGCTGCGGCTAGGCTGGTTCTGTTCGGGACTTGTCTGCTGCTTGGGTACCTCGCTACCAAGTTGGCGCTTCAGGGCTGGAAGGACAAGCAGAACCCGATGCCAAGGTGGAGGTGTAGGATCATGTGGGTCACTCGAGTTTGTGCCCGCTGTATTCTCTTTTCGTTTGGGTATGTTGATTGTTTCTGGATTCATAGCTAAATTACTATTTTTGCTTACTGAAGGCTTTATGGTTGCTTGAGCTCAATGGGTTTAATCTAGATGTCTTGTTTTTGTGGGCCTAAGTTGACGGAGAACTGGAATTATTTGTATGCTTTCTGTGGATTACTGTTAGATCTGAAGATGCAAGGAAGTTTTGAATTTGCCAAAAAAAATTTAGCTTCAATTTAGTGGATGTTTGACAAGAATCTTGAGTGAGCCATGCTAATTTGTCTGTGGTTTATTCCTTGTACTTTTGACTGATTTGATTGAGGTTGTTCTTACTTTATTAATCTGTGGAGTTCTACTTTGGGACGGGGAAATGTGTAAACTCAATGCATTTCATCCCCTAGAATGGTTTTTAAGATTAAACTCCTAGGCTAAACAAAATTGTGATTTACCTCTTTTGACTTTAAGACTAAACATTCTTCTTCTTCTGATATAACATTGGAGAAGCTGAAGAGGAGGGTGAGAATACAAGTAGAAGATCTCAAGAAGTTTTGCTAGATTCATGTAGCTGACCCTTTGAAAAATGGCTTGGCTGTCGTTTTTGTATACATTTAAGATAAGAAATAGATGTGAAAGAAACAATACAATGAATTTCCCAATAATTGAACTAAACCAGATAATTGTATTAGGATAAGTTGAGTGGAGTAACATGATTTACTGTTTATTATGAGGATTTATTTTGCAGTCTCTCTCTATATCTTCTTGGAAGCTGAATTTGGTTCTTGATAACTGTTTAATATTTCTCATGATTGGTTTATTTCTCTCCTCTGCAGCTATCACTGGATAAAGCGAAAAGGAAGACCCGCTCCTAGAGAAAATGCCCCTATAGTTGTATCTAATCATGTATCATTTATTGAACCTATATTCTATTTCTATGAATTATTCCCAACCATTGTTGCATCTGAGTCACATGATTCCATACCTTTTGTTGGAACTATCATCAGAGCGATGCAGGTCATTGCTTTTTCTCACAAACTGAATTATATTAGGATATTGCTAGATTATAATGCTTTTTAGTGCATGAACTTTTTAGTGCAATGAGTTTCTGTCATTTGGACTTAGTAGTCATGGTTTTTCTTGTTGGTTTATGTGGCAGGTGATATATGTTAATAGATTCGTACCATCATCAAGGAAGCTTGCTGTTAATGAAATAAAGGTAGAAGGTTTCTATGGTTTTTACTAAATTAACTTTATGTGATCATATTTTTGCTGAACTCTCTTTTTCCCTCTTATGTGGTTAACAAAAAACATCTTTATGAGGCGTCCTTTGTCTTGTTACTGCAAAATTTATATTATTGATGTGAATGAATTGGGAAATATTTGTGTTAGGAAGTACAAGTTCAAGAGAAATTCCTTTATGTAAGAGATTTAGACAAGAAGGAAAAAACAAAGTAGAATAGGAAATTAAACTAAACTTTTCGAATTACAATATATTTCCTAATTTCACCAACACTTTTTCTTAATTACTAAACTTACAATTGAATCTCCCCCTCCTTTCCCTTTAAGCTGTAGCATGTAGTCAAATCAATGTGTGAACTTGATTTTTGTTGTTGCTTTCGTCGTCATCAATTTAGACTTTTGAAAACATGTAGTGTTGTTGGAGCTGATACTGGTGATAGATGTTGATAAGAGTAGTTTGGTCAAATGAGAGACCCATGGCTATTTGTACAGTTTGTGTTCATGATTTAGGGACGACTTTGTAGTAGTTTGGTCAGATTAGAGACCAATAACTATTTGTACGGTATCTCTATACTCCCTCTCACACGCTAGCATGTTCTTTTATTATGTAGGGAGGATATAAAAAACAGAAAAAAAACCAGGAAAAGAAATAAATTCAAGATTTTTAATAAAATCTTGAAGAACGATAATTGTTGAAGTGGGTCAGGGTGATAAAGTTCCACACTGGAAAATTATAAAGTGAATGAGCTACATACAATAGTGGAAGCCAAATGCTAATAAAAAGGTTGACCTTTTACCAGTAGAAGCTCTAAGCTATAATATGTAGCCCAATTAAAGAAATTTATCATGGTACAAAAGCTAATAACGATCCAGGCCGTTGCTCGAAGTGACCCATTTATGTTGTCTCTTTCTCTATGGTCTTCGGTCCGCATGCAGATGGACATGCCTGCATTGACCCACATGTGGAAGAAAAATATCTCACGTGAAGGAAGTCTCGATTTAAAAAAGGCCCTCTGATTGCAGTGTTTTAAAAAGTGTGCCTAAGCCTAAAGCCACTTTTGAGCTTTGTTTTGTAAAAAGCCCAGCGACTTCAATAAAACTCCATAAGGCCCGCACTTTTAGGGCTTTTTAGTTTAGGCTCGATATAATTATTATGTACCTTGTTTTACGAACCTATAAACTTCTATTTTATAAACCTTTAAACTTCTAACCTACACGGTTGCATAAAGTTTTAACATTAAAAAAAGAAATACAAGTTCTTGCAAAAGAGTTTGCACAACAACTATGCAAAACTTCAAGCCTTCAACAATTCCATACGACATACGTGATAGAATTAATCCAATTTCATTGAGCAATATAGATGAGAACAAAGAATGGCTTATTGGAAGGATTGAAGGCGAATATGAGGCAAAGGATGACCTAGTTTTGTAGATGATAAACTAGCGTTTGTTGATGTTTGCCATGACTTTGGGGGTTGGAGAACCTAGATAGTCTACACGATAGTCAAGAGAGTAAGCCCCGATATTTGCACCCTTGACACCTACTTCTAGATCAAAATCAACCACTCCCAAAAGTTCAAGAATGCTTCGACTTTAAGATGAGAAGGATGAAATGGAATGGATTGAAGAGTCTTCAACAATTGAGGAAGATAATACTTATGATTCAAATGATGATTTTACCTCTCTTCACGATGATAATTACTATGACTATTATTTATATATATATATATAATTTATGATTTTCATTTTAACTGGTTTTGTTTTGGTCAATAGAGTTGAAACTATAAAATTGCATTTTTTCAATTTTATTAGATTATGATTACGGGTGCTATTTGATAGTGCTTTAGTCATACTAATATAAATAGTTAAAGAAAATATGTTAAAATAATTATTTCTTGTATTTTTTATTTTATTTGTAAGTGTGCTTCACCTTGATGAAACCCGCGAAGTGCAGCCGAAGGACCTTTGCACCTCAAGTGCGCTTTGAGCTTTTGAAAACACTGCCCGATTGTACATGTATCGAGTCCACCGATAAAAAATGCAAGTCTCGCATATGAGGGAGAGGGTTGAAGTGAGTGATAAAGTCCCGCATTGGTAGGATATAGTGAAAAGGCTAGATATAATGGTGCAAGCTAAACTCTACTAATTTAGCTGTGGAAGCCCAAACTATTATGTGTATCCCAATTAATGAAATTTAAGGTTATCATCCATTTACAAATATTTTTCAGTCTACTGCAAATTCTTTTTCTATTTACCAGGAAAGTAAAATCTTACTCAATGCTATTAATGGTGTCATTTATCATATCGAATTATCCATAGTAGTGATCTGTTTCTTTACTCTTGTAGCAGCTGATACAGTTGCTTTAAATCTTTCGCAATGTATGTTTTCTGCTACTACTTAACGGATGTTCTAATCAATTTTCTCTTATGTTAACTATTCAATTAAGCTCATAGTGTAAGGGAGTTGACTCGCAAGGATTGATTCTTTCTTTAGAAAATCACAAGATGTTTGACTCTCAAGTTATGAAATCTTTGGTCTGTTGTTTGATGTTTTAGAATCAATTTGGTGGTAGCTGTCTGTATAACGAAACAAACTTTAAATGCTCTTTTCCCCCCTTTTTATCAATGTATAAGCTATTTGATACATAAATGTGCTTTCAAGGACTGAATTCAGAGAAAGGCATCTTGCGATAGATTTCCTCGTTTGCTCTTATTTCCGGAGGGAACAACCACTAATGGGAGGGGGCTTCTTTCTTTCCAACTGGGGGCATTTATCCCTTGTTATCCAATTCAACCAGTTGTTGTTCGATATCCTCATGTACACTTTGATCAGTCTTGGTAAGACTCTTGTATGGAAACCAAAGTTGGTACCATTTCCAAATATAGCTCACTGACCTTGTTTCGTGTTGCATGCCGTATTGTGTAGGGGGAATATTTCTTTGGCAAAGCTAATGCTCAGAATGTTCATGCAGTTTCATAATTTCATGGAGGTACGTCTTTGTGTGTTTGTCTGAGAATTCCTTGTGTTAAATTGGGTAAATGAACTATCTTTCTGAGTACTAGCAAATATCTCTCATTGATACGTTTTGGAGCCACGAGTTAGCTTATCTTCCTTGTGATTTTATGCTGTGAAGTGATGTCATTTTCAATTGAGCAGGTTGAATACCTTCCGGTTGTTTCACCACTTGAAGATCATAAAGAAAATCCTGTGCATTTTGCTCAGAGGGTAAGTAAATCTGTTAAATTGTTCATTTTTGCTATGTAGTAACTGTTTGATTGATTTTCACCATCCTTTCTACCTGTCACGTTCTTCTATTTGTAAATTCTTTGTATGTATTTATCAGAAATTTGTATTCTGTATCTTCGTTGTTTTAGGTTGATGTTTGATTAGTCGTAATATATGCTTTCAACATGCTTTCATACACTTAATCTTGTTCCGGCTGTACAGAATTATTGTGTTTAAATATGTTAAATTGTTCAGAATTATTCTTTGTATTTTCAAAAAAAAAAAAAATTAAAAAAGAAAGAAAGAATTATTCTTTGTATGTATTTATCAGAAGTTTGCATTCTGTATCTTCGTTGTTTTAGGTTTATGTTTGATTAGTCGTAAAATATGCATTCAACATGCTTTCATCATTTGGAAGTGAATGAATTGTTCATCAATTTACTCGCATTTTTAGTTGAAAGTTGGTCTTCCATGTACATTATATACTTGCATTTCTTGCCTAATTTGACAATATTTGTATTATGATCAATTTATTTACGTTGCTTCCACATAATGTAATAAAAGGAACCTCTACCTACACAAGAACACCTGCAAGTGCAGACACATACAGATGCATTCCCACACCCCCCCTCCCCCCTCCTCTCTCTTTACAGTTTTTTCCCCCTTGGATTGAAAAGTGAATTGTATATCTATTGACAATTTAGTTATATCAGGCTGCCTGGTTTTGTAATAGAGTTATAGTTGGGTGAAATTTGATCTTCAAAATGCAATATGTTCTTAAATTAGTATGTTATAGAGAGGAGGTTTTCTTTCAGTATGCTATTTCCTAGCAGTAGATGTATTTTTTTTCTTCAATTTTTGTGCTCCCTGCTTTATTTTTTATTTTGGTTTAGGCTATCTAACATAAGTTGTATTGTGAAAATACTTTTGCCAGACTGGCCGTGCCATTGCAACTGCTCTCAATGTTATGCAAACTTCTCATTCCTTTGGGGACTTGATGCTTCTTACAAAAGCATCTCAGTCAACACAGGTATGCATTCTTGGTACGTGCATTAATAATTTTCAAACTTATAAGGACATTCAAAAGTAAGTTGTCACATGGATAATGGATTCAGGGCTTCTTGAAAAGGTATAGCCTATTGGCATTTGGTAAAGGTTGGAATTGAAACATTGTGGAAGTACTTATGACAGAGACTAGATTTCATGTTTTTGGGAATGTTTAGTTTGAAAAAGGATTTAGGAGTAGGGTTGATGATAGAAGTGAAGAAGGTTTATGAACAAAGATAAATGAGGGGAAGACAATAGAAAGTTCAGTAAGCCATTATGCTGTCTAACCATTATAAACTGTGAATTTAACTTTATTACTCAAACACTAATCCATTGAATAGTCTATACAAAGCTTGCCCATGAAGAACACTTAAACTCAATACAGTTTGTATTTCTTATTTGGACAAGGAAAGAACATTCTAACTATGAAGTAAGTCTTGGGGAAAACGAAAACTAGACGGAAAGAATTAGATTCATTGCCAATGGTCTATTAACTCTAAAGCCAATAAAATTACTAAAATACCAATAAACAAGACTATTTCTTCTTCTCCCATTTTAGTAACGACGACTCTTATGCACATTAATTGAGCCTATGCGACAATGTGTTCTGCTGTCACACAAATTTCATGGTTAGAATTTTGTATAGCATTAAAGCAGTCATCATCGACAATACATAAATTGATGTAGCTAATTCTAATAGGTTACAATATTTAGAGAGCAAAACATTGATTTTGTTGTCAACAACTTATTTGGTAGGGGGCGTAAAAGAGAATATGGTTTGACTTCCTTCTGGGGGAGCTACACTTTTCAAAGTGGTTAGACATCTCATGGAATTTAGTGATCCTGACAATGAACAAGTTGAAGCTGGACAATATTTCTCTACCATTTTTTCTTTTACTTTAGCATTGGGTAAATCTCAATTTTTCTTTGTCTGACTTTCTTTGGCTGGCTAGGTTTTGTTTATAATCTCTTCTAATTTAATATGACTAAGATTTACACTTTCTAATTAACAATCATTAATTAATCAATGCCCAGCCTACTGCTTTCTTAAGCTTAGTCATTTTACTGGCACTGCCATATTGATTCAAATGTATAATGTGTGTAATTTCGTATAATTAACATGTAGTAAGACCTATGAATACATAACTATTGTACGTTTTTTTTGATGACACTCAACTATCTTGTGCTCCACCTTTCTAATACCGTGGGGAAAAGTAAACTAAAAATAATACCCTGCGATGGTATGAGACAAACATTTTTTCAAAATACATATTTTGCCCTTATATTTACATTAGCTGCACCTGCTTACTAAGGGCTGCTTTCCTGCTATAAGATAGAGCTACAGCTTGAGAAAGGAGAGGATTATGAGTTAGGCTGATGGAGCAAGCTTAGAGTCCTTTGAGGTCTCTACTAAATTTTTTTATACGCTCCCAGGATATAACTTCATAGGAAACCTTATTATAGATACAATATTTTCGTAAGTTTGAGCCCTGCCCTACTATACTTTTTTCTTTATCAAAAAATTCCTGCCTATACATGTATTGTTTCCCTTTATTAGTACCCTTTTTTCTAAACAGAGTCTCATTATTTTATCATATTATCTAGGAACTTCCAATGGGAATATTATTTTTCATTCACTGTTCCTAAGAGTATTCGAAGGGTGAAGCACAAGAGAGTTTAGTGTCATGAAAAAAAAAAACTTTATTTATGGATCTTAGTATGCGTTTCAAACACAACAATCCTTTTTCTCTGTCATCTCCTTCACCCGGCGCAATCCACCATCATGTCCATGTCATTTCTCTTGCTCAATACCATACATCTTCAAAATCACTGCAAAAGCGACACCCCAATCACATTACAATATATCCATAGTAAAATAATTGAACACCTCAATATTGCTATATATAGCGAATCACTTTTATATCCCAATTAACAAATCCATAGCTTATTCTTATTTTCAATTTCTCTGACATGAACTAATTCCTTTTTAAACTATTATGAGCACTTAAGCACCCAAAACCATGAATTTTTGACCAAAAAGTTGTCAATAGTGAACTTGGACATGTCAAAGGAATTAGTTAGGTCATGACACACACCACATTTGATATTTGCTGATGTGGTGGAATCAGGACCTATGTAACTATACTTAGCTTAGTACAAAGTGCAAAGGAAGCTGTCATCCCATTTCCACCCAACTAAACATAGTAGTGATAGTGAAAGAGGCGCCCTGAGGAAGTGGCACTCACTAGATCCATCAACAAGCTAGTCGGGCAGCACTAACTTATGGAGTACTTTCTTATTTTTCAAATTTATTTTATTACTAAATTATATGTTATATTTTATGAAAATTAATAACTTAAACAATTAACAATTATAATAATAAAGTTGAGATCTTAATGTCTGCAGGGAAACCCTTCTAATTATATGGTCGAAATGGCTAAGGTGGAATCAGTAAGTATTAAAATTTGTTTTTATGTTTGTATGATTATTGCTGTATTATGAAGCATGATGTGTTTATTTAAATGAGTTGGAGCTTCAGCATACATTTTAACTTTTTCGTTACTAGTATAATAAATAAGCATGGAGGACTATCATATGTACTAAAACGAGCTTGTTATAGATTTACATATGGTACAGCTTCATTTTTATCACAGACAAGCTCAGATATGTTGACTGGTAATTAGATACTTATGGTTCCTAGTTCCTATCATCATAGTGATCCAATTAATATAAGAAGAAAAGAAAAGAAGCATATCATTATACATGTAGATCAGGCCACTAATGAGCCTGATTTTATCATGACATGTTTCTTAAAGACTAGATTGATTCTGCCTTGAGTGTTGGCCCCTTAATTTTCAAGTTCTTCAAGTTTCAATTGATTGTTTAACTGCTCTGATGCCAATCAGTGACACTTTTACATCTGGAGGGTTATAGGTCAGAGATGAATAGAATTGTAGAGATCTGTTGGAAGATATAAAAGAAATCTAAAACCGAGTAGAAGAGTGTTTCACTACATTATTAGTTCGGTAGTAAGAACACACGGAAGATTATAGACTTAACACTATTCCTATTATTACTATTTTATGTTTCGGTGCACTATTTCCATGAACAATTGCAATTCATTAGCAGATGCTATCTTTTTCAGCAAAAAAAGCGCAACTTATTTCTTATTTTTGCCGAAATGATGATTCAATCTAGTTACATAATATTCTGAAAAGCACCCTTGCTTTAGTAAAAAGAGTTCGTTTGCAATATTCCAAACATCTAATCAAGTTCATATCTATTTGTTTTCAGTTATTCCATATAAGCTCCTTGGAAGCAGTGGACTTTCTAGAGAAGTTTCTTTCTATGAATCCTGATAACAGGTGATGTTGATGCATGTTTGATTTTATGGGGGTTAACAAATAGAATTGTATCCGTATCCGTATCCGGTCACTATCCAAATTTTAATTCAGATCCGGATACTTTATATCTCTTACCAAATTTTGTACATGTTTCAACCAAAATCATTTTGGGTAATTGGATAGTATCCAAATATCAAATTTTTATTTATTTATGGAATTTGGGGTTCATTTAGTAATTAAAATCTAAAATAAAAAAATTGAAAAATTTCACTGTATTTTTAAATGTAATTATAATTGAAGCCTCCTATTTTATTTATTTATTTTTATATTTCTGTTAGATAGGAATGAGAATGATAATGGTTATAGTTTTAGGTTCATGTCATGGAAGGAAATACCCGAATATGCATACATCAATATTAGTTCAATTGGATATGTGCTATTATAATACTAATTTAGCATATCAATTGTCATATATGTGATACTTGATTTGCAGAACTTGAATTAGATTACCACTAGTAAATTCTCATATGTGATATGGATCTTTTATAACATAGATAATAGGTTACATTGGTCGGTCCCCAACCCACACAATAGAATTCGAAAACATAATCTCAAATGTAGGAATGTAAAGCTTGAATCATTATTGTATTAATTTGTGGACAACATGTTACATTTAGATAATTAATTTAATTTTATAATATATATCAATAATCATTTTGTATTTGGATATGTAGAATCCAGATAATCATCCATATTTTACGGATACAGATACAGATATAGAAATGATGCAAAATCTCTTACCAAATAAATATCTAATGCCTATTTATTTTCCTCACCCTAATTATGGTGATCTCAGTATTCTAAATTACCAATGCGGTTGGTGACTTTCGGTTGTAATGTCATAGTATCAATAATTTTTGGTATTTAATATGTATAATTATGTTGCACAGACACGAACATCAGACTCAACTTGACAGGAACAAAATGACCCACAATTTTCATAATAGCTGGGATTCGACCCATTAAGAACACATTATATAAAAATAAAAAATACATCTAATAACTACATAACATTTTTGTCATATTAATGAATATGATACAAAATTCTCCCAAAATAAATATTTTGTAAAGAAATATCAATATCTGTTAAAATTAAAACCAAAACCAAGGAATGCAGTTTGTTTGTGAAATAATAAGTTCAGTTTGTTGTGAAGAGAGGTTACTTACTGCCTTGTTAAATTTTAAGTTCAAAAGAAATAGAGACGTGCATATCTTTTATACCTGAATGGCTGAACTTTCACCAAATGTACAAATAGGCCTGCGTTGTCAAACTTTGTACCAAGATTCTTTTGACTGTACCAACACTATTTTAACTGTACCCAAAACTTACATGAGAAGTACCCATAAAAATTATTTTTTCACTTATTTTGTTTAAGTACCTGGAGCAGACTCAGATTTACTCAAGAAAATACCCAAAAGTGATAGGTCATTCTCCAAGGAGTACATGTGGTATCCGTGTCCGATAAATTTTTTAAAACGATTCAGATGACACTTAAATCATGTCTGTCATGGGCACATTGAAAAAAAAAAAAAAGCATGTTCATACAATAAAGGTTCCTTAGTATTTTTATTTTTATTTTTTTTTGCATCATTAACTTGTGTGATTATATTTCAATGCTTCATTACACCAACTTTCATCTCTTAGTTCAAATGTGATACTGATGGCCATAGTAATTGGATGGCCATTTAAGCTCTTCCAATACCAGTCTTCTTTACACTTTTTATTATGTCTTCTTTGCAGTGGTCGTGTTAGATTGCATGACTTTTTGAGGGCTTTAAGACTGAAACCTTGCAGTCTTTCTGAAAAGGTTAGATACCTCAAAATTTCTCCTATGATTTTCTGTTGCGTATAACCATGTTTTTTTCTTCTCCTTCCTCTTATAGTTTGTTGTAGTGGTTAAAGATAGCAATCTGTGATATCCTAATTTTTGCCTATGAAACTTGAACTAGAGTGTTGCAAGTGAAGCTGGTGATAAAAGTGAATTTAAAATAACAAATTAGCATAATTTATTTTAGAGGATATATTGCATCATACTGTAGAATTATTGCAGTCATAGGAATGAAATGATCATGCTACTATTTTATTGTCTTGCGATTTTTCCTAAAACTAGATGAAACCCATGTAAATTGTACATGGACAGTTGTGTTTAGTGACATGAGTAGAGTATCAGATAAATACCTTCAGAATCCTGCAGCATTTCATGGGTTTGGATATTATAAAATTTTAATTGATAAAGATGGATAAATAGAGTTTCATTATACACCAAAATGTTCTTATATCCATACCAATCCTGCTAGTCTCAAATAATAATTGTAGGGTTGATAATTAACTATCTGATTATGTTTTGATGTAAACCTTGTAAAATCGTAAATCTCAGATTTTTGGATTCATCGATGTAGAGAAGATTGGGTCAATCACATTCAAACAGGTAGATCTATCTCTCTAGCTTTTTAGTTTTCGGTCAATGACATTGACCTTGATAGATTCACATTTCATTTTACATTGTACTAAACCCAATCCTTTCTCCTTGTTTCACTGATTGATGTGGCCATTGCTTGCAGTACTTGTATGCATCAGCTCACGTAAAAAAGTTGCCATTGTTCCAACAAGCATGTGAACTGGCCTTTTCCCAATGTGACTCTGGGGGGAATAATTATATCTCAGAACAAGAAGTATACTTTTTTGCATTTACTCCCTAGTTTTCCTCACCTATTCATGATTCATGCAGCACGAGAGTTGACTTAGAGTTTCTTGTTTTCTGATTGCTTTTTAACAGTTGGGAGATTTTATTAGAATGGCCATACCAGACATGGACGAGGATGAGGTAAAGGAAAAGGGGAAAAGATTTTAATAGCTTATGATTATTTCACGATTGTGTCATTTTTAGCATGACTCGAGCTGTTTCATATTGGATATATGTAGATTCATGATCTTTGCAACTTATTTGACGCTGATGGTGATGGGAGGATTTGCAAGGATGAATTTATTACCTTCCTAAGAAAGAATCCTCTGCTGATAGCAGTTTTCTCGAGCCATTTTCTGCACAAGGAGTTGCTGGAAGGTCGTCTTAGCAACGGCATGATGGAGGAGATAGTCTGATAGCACGCGCAACAAGCAGGTTTTAAATTATTGTTTGATGTAGATTTGGTTGTGTACTATTTTACATCTTGATTTTTGGGTCGGGGTTATCAGAGGCTTACATAGAAGTTTTGCTCAAGGCAGTGTAATATTTGAAAATTTTCAGGTTTGAGAAAATAAAAACACAAAAACATTTGTAATTAGTTGGGATCTTATTCATTCTTGTTAATGTTCTAAGTTGACTTTGTTCAGTTTGCAAGCCCTTTGAACTGCTGTAATAGTTGTTGATTATTGCATCATTTTTGGTATTTGCTCAAATGTGTGCCTGATTTGCCATTTTTGTACTATTTTGATAATTTGATACCAGTAAAATATGTGTGCATTTGCTTGTCAACCATGCTTACATCTATGTGTATACAGATACATATATATATTTTAGATGAAGCCTATCATGAATTGATCCCTTTCTGGCTTTCTGCCATCAATTACTTTTCTTGGATGTTCTTGGCATGTATATACCAATATAGTAAGTTTCTCCCTTTTTGAGTTGGTGTACTTGGCTTGGGAAAGCTCTTTTTTTTTTTATACTTTTTTTTTCCTATTGCTTCTTTTCATACCGTGAGTGTGAGGATGAATTGTTTCTAAACAAGAACTCTCCTAAATGTTCAAATATGTACTAATAAGGTCCCAAATATGAGCTAACTTGGATAGAGAATAAAGAATAAGTCAAAAGTTATTTGTCTCAGTTTAAGTAAGTCAATGAGAGCTTGTCAGTTGTCAACACATTAAAGTACTCAATTACTCGCCCAAGTGAAGTTGTGCGTGCAGGGCGACCCGTCTGATTCAAGTTTTTTAATGAAGTGTCATAATTTAATTGGCTAAACCAAATAATATTTGACTTAGGATCTTTGCACTCAACTTGTAAATTCAATTAAAAATTGCTTCATATTGTCATGGTTTGTACTAATTTTATCCAACCCATGTTTTTTCTCTTATATATACACTCATGGTCAATGAAATGACCTAATCACGTGTTGTACAAGTCTTTTGGTCATAATAGTTTTGTACTTGGGCTCTCACAATCAAAATATTTTTTATTTGACTTTCACTTAATCCGAGGCTTTAGAATTAAGGCTTGTACAAACAGAATGTAGTTAGTAACCTTTTTGATGTGCCTTTTTTACCAGAGTAAAATGTGAGCAAATTAAGTGTGTGAGGTGTAGTGTCTTCTTGTCCACGTTAGCAATGGTTACTAGTCTAGTGTCAAAGTTCTATTGTCCAATTGTGCTAAGTTTTCAATCAAATCGCAATTCAATCTTCCAATGTCAAGGTCTTCAATCCAAGCAAAGGTAACTCCAACTTCTTGCACTTGTGTCATGCGTGAAGGGCAAACACACACAAGAAACAAAGTACCCAGGGTTGGTGTGCCGGGACGACGCCTACTGGGTGAAAGTAAGCCCTTTTTGGGAAATCGATGCGCTCTAGAGAGCTTTTCTAGTGAGAGAAAGTTCTAGAGTGAGAAGTGAATGTGAAAAATGAATTCAAGATTATGATCCCTCTCTCTTTGAAGAGGGAGTATTTATAAGTCGTTACCACCTGGTGCCACTTGTTGCCATTTGATTGGTTGGTGAAGGTGGAAGGCTCATTAAAGCCCATTTGGCTTTCTAAGCCCAAATGGCCCATTGAGTCCACTAAACCCTTTTGTTGTTGAGCTTCTCTCTTTTAGATGCGTTGTGTATGCGTGTAAGAGAGCTTGAGTGTCTCTCACGCCTTATGCATGATGAGATGACCCGCTTGATCTTGTGTGAGCCTATGTCTCGCAGGGTAAGGTCATTGGAGTCAGGAAGTGTTGATGTTGAGTAAGAGGCTTGTGCTATTCCTGAAGGCTTGTGCTCCACCTAGAGGTTTTGTGCTCTCCCTAGAGGCTTGAGCTCCGAGGGGAGACTTGACTTTGTATTGGGAAGAGGAAGCTTCCATGTTTATCAAGTTGTGGTATGATGCTTAACACAAGATTGTGAACTTCTCTTCCATGTTGGAATGAAGGTTGCATTTCTGAGTGAAATGCAATGCTTGGAAGGCTTGTCTTGGAGTAGAACAAGAATCTCACGTTCGGAGTAGTGTGAGGTCCATCTGCCCGAAGCTGAGGCTATCTAGCCATATCCCGCCAGGGGGAGTAGTGACAATTCATCCAGAGTAGAGTGGTGACCATCTATCCGGAGTGAAGTACGAACAAGGTCCTCATGTTTTAGAGGTGACCAAGTGATACTCAGTCTTGGAGGGACTAAGGTTGAGTGTCGTGGAGCAAGGCGAGGTCAGCACATCTGGACCGGGTTGGTGGGAGCACGAATGTCACGATAATTGTTGAGGATGTCGCGGAAATTGTTCGAAAAAGTTGCTTGTCCGAATAGACAACATGGATGTCGCGACATTCCTTGCTCTTGTCACGACATTTGTCTTGCACCAGGTCATTCTTCGTCTTTTGAGGCCTTTGGGTGCTCTTTCTTGTCCCGATTTCTTTGAGGATGTTCTTGGACTTTTTTTGCGTGACTCAAGGCTTTGAAGCCTTCCGAGTCATGGGTAAAATGCTATCGCTTGTCTTAGAGCTGGGAGTGCTTACGTGGCATCAGGATGGCCACATGTCATCAACTCATTGGCTATGAGACTTATGATTTTTATGGTAGCATCACTTGCGAATCACCTGGTCGTGAGAATAAGAATTTGTATAATTATGAAATAGGAGTGCATGTATGTGTGACTTATAAAGAGAATTAGAGAGTTCAAAGTGTGTAAATGTCACAAATAAATCTTTAAAGTCCAAAAAAGATCTATTCTTCATATATTGTGGGGCGTGGAATTTATACTCACAAAGTCAAGGTGTAAAGAGAGAAGTGTCAAATTATGATTGGTTCCAAGTGAGCTTAATGATGTAACATGTGTGTCATGTTGATGACAATATCATAAATGATGATTTTATCCATCATATGATGATGTAAAAATGATGTCATGATGATGTGAGTTGTGGCCTATTAATGATGTGTCGATGATGTCATTATGACGATGCAATGATGATGTCATCGCCTTAGGGTCATTGAGGTACTAGGGCTTGAGAGATCGCTAGGTAGTTTCCTTAGGGCGTACCAGGCCTAGAGTCTCAATGTTTACTTACCCACAGACGTAGTATGAGGGTCTGGGAGGTTACCAATTGGGCGTGCCTCATTTAGAAAAAATTCTGGAGGCCTAGGCGATTTAATGCAACAATGTTGACATGAGTAGTAGGGGCACGAGGCTTTGGAGTATGAACACACATGTCTTAGTGGGTGGGTGCACGTCTTGTAGGCGTGTGTGCATGACGACGTGCGTCTTAAAGGCACATATGCGTGGGGACACGAAACTGTACATTGAGCTTCAGGAATTGAAGGTACACTTCCAGAGTATGAGAATGCCAAGTAGGAGTTCATGATCGGTAAGAGGGCCTAAGAGAGGCGAGTATCTCATTTGTGAGTTGACATGGTTCAACAAAGAGCCACATGTAGTGATGGAATAATATATGACATTTTGAATGGGTCTTGGAGCGTGGTCGGATAAGCCCTGTCAGCCGTGTTCATAAGAAAGAGAAATAAAAAGAAGGAAAAAGGTCCAATTTAGTCACTGTACTATCCACTTCGTGCCGATTTAGTCATCGAACTTTAAAACGTGCCGTGCTAGCCTTAAGTTAGGCCAAAGTGTCACTTTAGTCCAAAGGTTCACAAAATCGTGCCTCATAAGGACATTCCGTCAAATTCAATGACGGAATCCGTTAAATATTGCTGACGTGTGATTTTTTAATATAAAATAATAATTAAAAAGATTAAAATAATCATAATAATAATATAATATTATAAAAATTGAAATAAAATAATAAAATAATAAAAGAGCATCTCTCTTTTAGGGTTTGCAGAAAACCCTCGCCGTCGACAACGCCGCCGCCGGAGCTCGGGGGTTGCAGCAAACCCTTGCCGGGGATGAGAGCGCGAGAGGGAGGGAGGGGGCGAGGG
>JAYMTA010001585.1:0-19410 GCA_036897625.1 Pelargonium cotyledonis
GAGAGAGTTGTTAGAGTGGATGTGTGTTGGCATCAATCAAATCAAAGGAAAAGGTCTACTCAATGCCTCTATTTTAGTGATTATGATTTCTTGACTATGCCGAACTAGAAAACTTGCATCAAGAGAACCTGATTGATTGGGGGGGGTGCGGAGGGGTGGCGGCTTGTATCCAGTTCGAATAAGAAGGTCCTTGATTCGTCAGGTTCGTCAGGTTATGAGAGAGTTGTTAGAGTGGATGTGTGTTGGCATCAATCAAATCAAAGGAAAAGGTCTACTCAATGCCTCTATTTTAGTGATTATGATTTCTTGACTATGTTTGCCCACGGGAGTTTATAATTCTTTGCGATGGTTATGATATATGTATGTCTTAATTTATTTCTAGTTGCTATTGTTTGCTTGAATTTAGGTTTGGTTTCTGTTTCATTAAAGTATGTACTAACTGCTTTAATTAATGGAGTTACATTCCCCTTAAAAAAGACTATTTATTAAATATATAATTATATTATTAGTTTCAAACCATTTCATCAAACAACTAAATTTTGGTAAAAGTTTCAATTTAATCCCTGTATTTTGATGTTTTGTTCTAATTTGGTTCCTAATTTTTTTAACCAAAAACAGTCACTGAACTTTCATGTTTTGCCCCAATTTGGTCCTGAATTTTTTTATAACCTGAAATGATCCCTAAACTTTCACAAATTGACCCTATTTGGTCCTTAGGCAATGACCATTTTGGAATGTAAAAGTTTAGAGACCATTTCGTATCAATATGTGAAAATTCAATAATTGTTTTGGGTAAAAACAAAATTCAGAGACCAAATTGGACGACAACACAAAAATTAAGGGGCTATTTATGGTTAAAAAAAGCTTAGAAACCAAATCGAGTCAAAAACACCAAAATTCAGAGACCAAATAGAATTTTTTACCTTTAATTTTTCAAATTCTTTTTTAAACTTCTCTTGATTTCACAAATTTACCTTCATCCAGCTACTACAAACATTTAACCTCAAATGCTTGAATTTACCAAGTGGTGGTGTAAGCTGAGCTCCACTAGATGGCACTGTGGATTGGATACAGTACTGTCCACTATTTCCATTAATAAGCAACACCAACCCTGAGCTTAGACTTCACTTCACTAAACAGAATGTCCATTTAAACAGCATGTAGTCTCTAATGAAGCTTAGCACCCAATAATCCCAGCACACTAAACAAAATTAGGCACCAAATTTATAACCATTTCAAATAACTCAAATTTAGCTACTCTAATCAGTGCTGTTTATTTCAAAAAGGGCCTTGTTATGCCTTCAGTTCCAAATCTAATTCTAAATGTTACGGCAAAAAACTACATCACTACTATAACAATACTTCTGAAAACAATAGCAAACTCGTAAAATATACTCATGACATCAACAAGATGTTCAGTACAATTCCCCGTAAGAATGAGAACCAAAAAACAAAACCTTTTGGCTTTTTGTATGCTTGCTATCAAGTAAACAAGTACTCATCACCAGAACTAGTAAGACTGCTTGTTGGGGAACGGTGTTTCCACTTGTGTAAAAATAAGACACCATGAAGCAACAATCGGCAATATCATACAAGACAAAGTAATAAAATAATCTGGGATTAAATGACAAAGGTAAGATATAAACTAGAAATCCTAAGATATAACTGCCTTGAATAAAACTTGACAATGAACAACTTATCAGATCAAAATGTGCAACGGCTATATGAAGAATAAATAGACTTGCATGAAAATACGACCCTATCATCAAGGTACATGATGCCAACCACTTCTTATCGGTCTTCAACTCAACAACAGTATCTTCTATACCAATCCCACCACTTTTTTTATCTACAGATTAAAGAACCAAGACAACTGACAATAATTAGTTTCAATACAAAGCAAAAGTATAACTATATACGCAATGAAAAGGCCATAGAGAAACTAACTTGACTCCTGCAATTTAGGTAATCCTCGCCCCTCAGACTGCAAACTATAGTATAACACAAACACACTTGTTCTGCTTTGATTTGCTTGTTGCTTTCTTTTCTGTTCCAATATATAAGCATGAACATAAATATTAGAAATAGGTAGAAAAAAATAATTTCAGTCAAATATCAGGTTTCATGGAACGGGCCAAAGCATTTATGTCTAGCTAGCATGATTCTATAATCATTCCAGAAGCTGTCACTTATCAAGGACTTTAGCCCATTTAAACTGTAATAACACAAACTGATCGTCACTTTATATTATCCATAGCATTAGACAACATGTTTACTTATAGTAAATTCATATATATAATTTTTTTATATACAAAAAAATACAGCTATCATTTGAATGTGATATTCAACAACCCGCCGAGAGAGATTTCTCAGAATCCTAAATACATGCTCGGAACAAGGAAAATTAATAACCCTGCTCAAGAAAATACAAGTAAACAAAAAACCCGCCGTAATTCTATCCTTAAAAAAAGAAAAAGAAAAAACATATAACAAGAGGTTCTAGTAAGTGGTAATTGAAATGTAGGTTATAATTTAGGTGTTTCATATGATACCTTTCTCTGAAGATGGTGGTTGGACAACAACATGCATAGTTGTGATCCCACCAGGGATATCACATAAAGGGCTCTGACACTCCCCCACTGTTCTGTTGTTCTCCAATATTTTTCCTGCACTTATTAACTTGACATCTTTCACAGTCCTTGGGCCATTCTCCTTCTCTGGTAAAATAAATAACATTAACATATTTAAAGATAGTGTATTACATAATTTATGATATGTAGCAAGCACAGAAGCGTACTAGTTAAGCAGCATGGCAATCTTAGACCTACAATTTTATTGATTCAACAGTCACAGACTTAGGCAGTATAACACTATAGATGTAGTGTTGGCATAGATCATAACACTAGTTTATACTTAGCAGTTTAAAATGTTAGTCAATGAGAAAATATGTTCAAAGAAAATTAAAAGTGAATCATGGCTCATTGTGACCCTAATGATAACAGCTTTAAACCTTAACCTAGCTCTAGCACAAATGAACAGCACCAATACCTCCAGTTACATTATAAAGCATTATGGAAACAAAAAGAACTGCATAAAATCTTTCTTAATTGATATATGACTATAAAATATAAATGAAACGATTCGACTGTGTTTATATTGCATCTGCAGAAAGCCCATCTTGTGCTTCCATAATATCACTTCAGCCCAACATTGCAGTTGCATAAGCCACGCATTTCAGGAAGACATGCAAAACAGTTCTAGGTTTATAGATACTGCAGCCATTTCAATATCGACAATAGGTGTTATGGCTATCACTCATGTATTTTGTCCACACTAATGAATGAGCTGGCAAGAAACACACTGAAGAGAAGTGGAACAATAATCCTGACATGAACACAATTATCTGCCCACCCAACCAGTTGGTCCAGTTCATCCTACGATAATAAAGTGAACACAAAGAAACTCCCAAATAGAAACTACGATAAAGATAAAACCTTTCACAACATTTACAATTAAATCAACAATCCAGCATACCTCTAGGCCATTGAGCAAGGATGCTCTCCTTCAGAGTTGCAACACTGGTGGAGGTAGGAAAGGCTTTGGGACCAATGTCCGTTCCGTCAGTCAAGCGAAATTTTATTTCTAACTGATCTTGCACCCCAGCCATCTACAGGATTGGAATCGGAAAGACTCTTGGTACCCCAATGGGAGGGCAAGATCTTTTTTAGGAACTTCTCCTAGGCTATCAAAATCCCAATTGAGCTTGCAACCAAAAAATTCATGAGCCAACTTGATTAACCCAATTGTCAGCTCACAAGTATCACCAATTCTTCCAAATACTAAGCTGGGTTTTTCTGCAGATTTTAAACAACCAAACAAAAGGTAAGTCACTGGAATTGGGTTGAACACAGAACTGAATTAGAATTTTCAGGTATGAAATCACCAACTCTATCTCTAGAATTTAGAAAAACAACATAATCCAATCCAATAATGAACATCAAAATCCCAAACAGATGGAGTGATTCTCCAGACACAGCAACACTCAGACAACAACAAAAACAACAACAACCAAAAAAAAAAAAAAAAACTAAAAATCATGCAAGTCAGCTCATAACCTGAATTGACATCACCTCCATATCAACCCAGAAAGAAAAATTCAATAGTAGCACAAAAACCCTAAAAGGGTTGTCTTACTTGGGTCTGGAAATGATCTGGGTCGTCCTCAAGTTTCAGAATTTCTGGTCGAAAAGTCGAAGCCGGAGGAAGGGAAAGAAGTGGATGCGTTTCTAGTAATTAATAAGAAGAATAGTGAAGAAGAAGAAGAAGAATCAGATAAATCCCAAGAGACAAACAAGGGTGGTGTTTCGGTGTCTTCAAAGTGTTGTAAATTAAATCTGTGGTGTGGTCAATGCTTCCAATTCTTGCCTTCTCCTTCCAAAGCCTTTGGAAATGGACAGAATTTTTTCACTCTTACATTTTCTCTCTCATTTATTGTAACTTTACTCAATAATAAAATTGAGTGCCTTAAGTCGGTGACCTGTTATTTAAACATCAATTTGGTCACTGTAATGTAATGTAGTGTAAATATATTCTCCAAGTTACGTGAAGTAACTAGTTAGGTTAGGTGCATGAACAGATAATAAGTTTGACAAATCTTTCTATATATATTTTTTTTTGGGTCGAAAAGTCCATGCTACTAAAATTTATAACGTTGTTGACATTTATATAATTAGCACTGACGTGAGACATATGTTAACATTTTACGATTAACTTAAAATATATTAAAACTACTCTTATTTTTCAAATTTTATTACCTTTTTGTATTTGTTGTGCAACTCCGATGACCCACACTTATTTGACGCTAACTTTTAGTCACGACTTTATATAAATGGATCTCACACCCTTCATATGACATTCCACACTATGTAAACTGGTCGAGCCATCTGAACATCTTGGTCAATTCTAAATACGACACACTCAATTTCTCATCTCATAAATTCTCGTATTCCGTACATGATTGATAAGTATTCGTGACGGTCTTGGGTATGGTAAGTAGGAGCAACTTCCTAAATGTTGCATTTTAGTGTCTTCGAAAAATACTACCTTAAGGTGCCTTAAGTAATGATGTCATCACCATTTTGGCACATTGGCATCATTGTTATCTTCTTCGAGACCCAAGCCAATATCATCACGACTTCACTCATGCAACACCAAGACATCATGTATAATATCATTATTGAGCATATGGCGTTGTCATGTCATAAATGTAACATCATAAATTCTACTTTTCATTATCAACAATCAATCACAAGATGATATATCGCTCTCTATATCTTAATTTTGTGAGTGTACATGCTCAATCAAACCATAAGGTGCATTTTTTTTCACTTTGAGATTCGTTTGTTACATTTCTCGTTTACATTCTCTCCAATCCTCTCAAAATTTCATCCACTTTTACAATTATATAGAAACTCATTCGCACATCCGATGTGAAATTCATGACTTACGCACCAAATTTTGCTGCTCTATTGTGGCGTGCAAGCCCTAAGTTTCACAACCCAAGTGCTAGAGTAAAAATCCGGTCCGAAAATTAAAAGAATAAAAGTCCGACAAGATTTCTACGACAACTTGATTCCTACTCCAACACGCGTTCCAAAATTCTTTTAACTTAAGAGTAAACAAAACGCATCAATACATTTTCTAAGAGAAATGTCAAATCTAATTGGTTTAGTTCATATATCATCTCTATCAATTAAATTAATGCAGCAACCTACCATGTAATTATAATTTTCTTATTGTCTAAACTATAAAATTTTCCATTGAAATTACAAGTTTTGACACATCAAACAGCTTTTGGAATTCTTCCAATTAGCATTAATCATACAATCAAATCATTGAGTCATTGAGTCCTAAATGCCAAAAACTGTCAAATGAAATGTTCTTTCCTTGCTGGAAAGAAGATTACAAGTGTTCTTTAATGGATTTCTTGTCATCAACAACTTCGTAAAATGCAATATTTTCCTCATTTTAAGGATAGGAACATTGCTAATCAAACTTGTTTGTTCTTGTCATCATCAACTTTGTTCTTGTTCTTTACATTACAAAGAATCTCTATTTATTTTTGTCTAAATTTCAAAGGGCATCATATATGTGTATAATAAGCAAAAGTATACATACATTATACACAAGTAGATGCTTATGAGACACTCTCAAACATCACTATTTTCCAAAAAAGGAATCTTTCTGCACATTTCAAATGTTTCTCGTACGAATAATACATAACAAATACCGCTTCAGTTCAGTACAATCTCCACGACCTATGCCTATGAATCAACAACACATCAACAATGTCAAATTGATTGCAGAGGTGAAACTGGAGACACTTTTCGACAAAATGAAAAGAACAAACAAGTAACAAATAAAGATTTATGGGCTAAAAGAGGAGCCTCGAGCCTCGGCCTCAGCATCTCTTACACAGATGACAGAACAGAAGACCTGCCCTAACCCTAACCGATGGATGATCAATATATAAATGACATTGACATAGACGCTACTTATATCCTGTGTATTCATTTTATTCTCGACTATTACGCTAAAAAATAAGGCAAGGTTCCCCAGATGAAGACCAATAATAGTGTCCTTTCTCCAACCAAAAAATAAACTGATGGATTGCTATGTTACAGATTGAAAGAATGAATCTCATGGCTGTGCTGTGGGTTCTTCCCGGGAAAAGTTCCAAGGGGCTAAGGTCAATCAGGATCTGGAATGTATCACCCTCCGGCCCCGTTTTCTGCTTGTCTTCTCACCATAGGCATCAACAGAAATTTCGAGTGGCAAAAAACACGTGGACCCCATATCACTTGCGCCTGCCTGCCTTTTCCCTGTCCCATCTTTTTGTTCTTAGCTCCACTAGTTGAATGACTACGACTCCAAGATGTGGCAGTTCCTTATAAAATCACTGGAATAGTTAACATACTTGGTCCAGAATGGCCGCAGATGCTCAAAGCCAATCTGCAGCCATGGCTTTGACTGCCCGTTGTAGTGGATAACTGCGGCCTTTTTCACATTCTCAACACTGGTATTAGTTTGATAGCCTAAGCCAAGCATGTGCCATGATGGGTCAATAGGGCGAACATGACCTCTAAACGCAATCAAAGCAGGAGGTAGCGTTCCAAGCTTCCACATTGTCAGGTTTGATTTCAGATTCTGCAACACAACAAGTCACATTCTGAGCAGAAAATAATTGAAAACAGTCTGTTATTTAACAAGAATTAAATGCAGTTCCTCAAACTAGAATATAACCAACAATTAAACAAGTTTTTTTTATATACATAAAAAAAAATCACCAACGATCACAGAAGAACAAACCTGAATACTTTCAGATTCCAGCATCTTAATTAAATTTAACTATTTTTTTTAATAAATGGATAGGAAAATGCATTTTAAGACAATGGTGATGAGATAGAATAGTTAGAGGATCATTGGTGAAAAAGATTAAAAATTGGGAATCAAGTGTATGGTTGGAGAATATTTATGAACTTTAACCGTAAAAAACTAACTTAAGTCATAAAACCATAACTCTTTAACTAGGATCAATTAAATTGCAGAACAATACTTTCTTATGCCAAACATAGAAAACGGATTCGAAATTAGGTTGTCTTTAAGGTGGTGACTGAATAGGAGTGCTATATAGGAGTAACAATCGAATTGTTGAACATAACATCTCTGAATGATGTAAACACATCCCTAAATAAGAATATAGTAGGAACTATAAAGGCCATGGCCACAAAGAAATAATCCATGATATCAGGAACTATAGTCATAGATGTGGAACTCATGCAGGAAAGGGAAATGATGTTCTATTTCCTAGTTAAAAATAAATAAATAAATAAACCATCTGCTCTGCTGTCTCTTATTCTGCATTATAAATCAAAACACGGGAAGGTTTGTAATATAAGATTTTGAAAATTTTAGCATTTGGATATTACCTCTTTCAGCCAGGAGTGGTAAGTTGCCCTTATATTTGTTTTCCTCCATGCACGAAGATCAAATATATTCATCCCATAAGCCCACGCACATTCTTCAGGATTCAAATTGTTTGAGATGAGGGGATGAGAAAAATTGAAGTAGTTCCTGAATCGCTTAGACATTACCCAGTTATCATCACCTTTACAAGTTTCTACAGCTCCATTAACCTTTCCACCAAGGTCAATTTCAAAAAGTGGAGAAAGATCTTTCTGAATCACAATGTCATCATCCAAAAAGATGACCTTATCAAGGCTTGGAAAAAGCTGTTCAATATATATAGTCAGCATAATATTCCGAAAAAATAAACAAATAACAGTAAGAAATACAAAAACACAATACAGTAACCACCAAGTCAGTGAGTTCTAAATCTCTGTAACATTTATAAATGTACACATAATCAAACTTCCCTTTCCATCTCTAAAAAACCATGCATGTAAACCACTTCACACTTCATGAGGAACACGACTTCTCCCATTTATTGCATGAACCATTTAATACTGATTATATATGGCTATTTAAAATAATTTCAGAAGAAGACTACACCAAAACTATCCCTGCCAATAAAAACCCAATATTAATTCCTAGAGCAACCCCAATCAAGATAGAAATTCACTTCACAATGTTAAATACTTTGTCCCTCCCAAAATAAGTGTCTTGTATACTTTTTTGGGAAAATTAAGAAGTTAGTGGTGAACATTTCCCCTTGTACCCCCATGTGCATGTGTTGTAACAAACTCAAGGATTTCTATCTAACTTCTTATGGGGTATTATTGGTATTTCATGCATAACTAATTTTCTAAAAATGATACAATCAAAATTCAAGAGAAAAAAGACAATTATTTTGGGAAGGATGGAGTATTTGTTCAGCCAACATAAAACTGGTGACAAAATAAGGAGACTTCAGTATCGTTGTGCTAGAAGCCAAAATATTTAAACATGAATGTCATGAAATCGGCAAGTTAGTAAGGAATGAAAGAGATTTCTGTACTCAATTCCGAAACCAAGAGCGCAGATGTACATCTTAAAAAATAGACTTCCAAATTTTCTTTGATTACCTTTATTTACTTTTTTTATTTATCTCTATCTTCTTTAATTTTAGTGAAACAGAAAACAACAAAATTTCAGGTATCGAATTAAAAAAAGGAATGCCTCACATCAATTACCTCTGGTATATAGATGCGAAGATGGTTGAGCAAGGAAATATACTTTGGACTTCTAGACTGCAACTTTGAAGCAAATGTCTGCGGATTTGTATTGCTAAGATTGGCCCCAGCAACGTGGTTCCCATGGTAATAACTCCTTATACCATTATGATTTTCAACAGCTTCAAGCACTGGTACATTCTCTCTCGTTAACCACTCAAATTGGTGAATGCCTTTCACTTCAACAATAGCGGGGGAAGTTGGGTTTAATGCAAACCATGAGTGCATACCCGCATAAGTTTTCTTGTCAGTAATGACATGGAAAACTATCTTTTCAGGGTTTAATGATGACTGGATAGCAGAATTGACGACAACTGAAGCAGCCAAAATGTTATCAGTTGACAGGACAAAGTGGTGGTAGGAGTTGTCGGAGAGCACAGGGAGCAACTCTGGAGAAGGCAACTGTTTGCGTGCGTGGGCATTAGAGGAATATTCATCTGTCAAACGCAGGGCAAGGCAGTGGATGCCTTTTGGAATGGAGCTGGCAGCAAAGTGTTTGTTCATCAGCTCTGCAAATTTAGACTCCCTAGCTTCCCTTTCAAGTTTCTCCATCTGTTACAAGACAAATTTTAGTGGAAAAAATGAATAATGAACGAACTTACTTGAAGCTTGAAACCATGGAGATACAGATATATAAAAGTAATTTTTGAAAGCCTCGTCGTATGCACCAAAACAGTTTAATGGTGCATTAATATTAATGAAAGAAGAGAAGGAGAGACTAATGATAATGAGCATCCTATAAACACATAAAATCTATAATCACTGATATATAGATGGTAAGCAAGAGTACTAGTGCTCTGATCTAGGACAACATGGTAACTCACAAGAGATGTATTTTTGAAAAAGAGCCTCTAGATAAAAAGTGCATGTGAGTGAAACAGTAACTTGCTTCCATCAACCACAAAAATAGAAGGTCAATGCAAACTTTAGTTGGCTACAGCTAAAAAGACACATAAAAACTAAGAAAGGTTATACTACGAAATAGGAACAAAGAAGATATTCATATTGTTTATGAGAGTCCTCGTGGGTACACTAGGCATGAATGGGATGAAATACAACTACACAAGGCCTACTCATATAAAAAGTTTCATCTAATACCTAGGGTAAATCCTACTTCATCTGTTTCCCTTTCATGCTGGTAGTTGCCATGGTTAGAGTACAAACTTCACTGGTTTAACAAGAATAAGCACGAGTAACTTTAGCATCCAGATTTTCAGTTGAAAGGCTTGAAGCAACAGGGAAGGATCTTTCTAAATTTCTATGGACACAAATAAAAATATTGGGGAAGAACGGAGCAATTATTCTATTCGTATCATTTGTCCATATGGTGTATCCGCATAACGACTAGTGACATTACAAAGTTTGACATTTGACCACCATGCACGATTATTGGAGTCAGATTTGACAAACTAAAAACTATCTGAAGTGCCATGCTTTGCACAAATATAGAAACAGGCTGAATAAGATATTCAGAATAATGTGTGTGAAGTGTGAACATAATGTTTAGTAAGACCTTAGGATACATTGCAAAAGATAACTAACATGAGAACAAGGACTACAAATGCTTGGTTAAGACCAATATAGGTTATTTCAAATCAAGACTGTCACTTCAAGCACAACTATGAGTCTATGACCTTCTATAAGACGTTAATATACTATGCATGATCTAAAACAAAAATAAGGTGAAGATGCATAGTCTGGACTCAGTCAACCATAAAATGGAAAAGGTATTCAAGACTTTGATGACTAAATAGAATTATGCTGAATACAAAAAGGCAACACCAAACATTAAGCAACAACAGCATAAAAGGACTGCTATGTGCTGTCTAAAACCCTTTTGCAAAGCATGCAAAGCAATCCAGCAATCACAATATCTAACATATCGATCAGTTAATATGGTATAGAAACACAAAAATTGGTCTAGAAAATCTGAATTCCAAGCATCTATATATCACAAAATGACAGACAACACAACAAACTGGAAAACTTCCTTTCAAATTGAACCTAAGATTAGTCTAGCAAATAGCTGACATGCTTATCTCAGTTTCAGACATAGCTTTGATGGGCTCAGAAAATGTGTGATATATCAAACCTAGGACTGTGCTAAGCTGGGCCACTAAAACTAAGAGGTATTTCCTAAAGTGGATGCTAAGTAGCAAATGTTCCAACTTAAAGTACACTAGAGGCTGATTGGCAAACCATGTTTCAACCACAGGTTGAATTAGCGTACAGTTACAGATCGCAAAAGCAAAAGAGTACAGATATGTGTACATGCTACGACTGAAAAGCATGTACTAATTGAGTTGAAACTAAAATTTCAAGTATATCCCAACTTGGACAATGCTTGATATATGATTCCTAGTTTGAAACTGACTATTTTCAGTGCTGAGATTTATAATAAGGCAGTTATAGCTCTATTGTGATTGGAAAATTTTAGCATTTGATATAGATCCATTCCAAAATCTTCCTTGGCTCCCTTCCTAGTAAAGCTCAGTTTGTTTATATCAATTACGTCTTCTTTCTTTTGAGTTCCTGATAAAGCAACAGCTTCTCAGATATATCAGTTGCCTTGAACATGTTCACCAGTAAAATGATGGCTTTTGACCAATTTTCTAGACTACATGAGTCTGTCTGAGAGGAAACAGGGGTCAAACAGATTTGTTTCAAATGGTTGTTTAGTTCATTGACGAAAATGGCAACCTTAAAAATATGCTTTAGATGCAAACAGAGGGGTACATTTTCACCACTTCACCTGTTTTCAGAAAGTAAAAACATATAATAAATAAAAACTCAGGATTCCAGTAGATTAATCAGTTGCCCACTAGTGTGTGTTTTTCCATTACTAATATTGTACAGTGTAAAATATTAGTGAATTGAAACAAGAGGGGCTAGTTCTTAGTTAAATCTTATCGAGCATAGGATAAGAACCTCATTGATGCTGGCTTTGTATTCAATGACTAAAAGGTGCAATACAGAAACATGAAGAACAGTGAGATAAAATTCATTGCATAGAAACTTCAGTTTAGAAGACCCTCACTATTTCCACGAAAGTAATTACTACATTTAGAACTTACAACAATAATATATTCTGGAATCCAACGTACCATTGCCTTTAACATGAAAGCGAATTTCCTTGCATCATACTGGTTGTCCTTCATATCAGAAACAAGTTGATCAAAAGAATCTAGCGGCTTTAGATTATGTGGGATCTCCTCAGTGTTGACTTGATTTAGAATCTTGTGAAAGTCTCTAACCAGTCTCTGCTAGGCCATCATCAACACAAAAGTTGATGATAAGATTAGATTAGCAGCATAAGCATGTTAGCAGCTCAAAGAAGAATATGAACAAAAAATTCAAGTAATTATGGGCATAGATGTAGGGAAAAAATTCAAAGCATATGAATAGGAAATTTTACTTACCCCAGAATCATCAACCCTACCAAGGAGCCGCGGTCCTAACCGCCTACCTAAACAATCTGAAACGGGAAAGAAGTCAAGAACAAAAATGATGGTCTATCACATAAACACACTAAGGTATGACAATAAACTATCATGAGAACTGCGTTCCAAGAATCAGATGACAGGTAACAAATGTGTGGTTGACTCAACCTAGCAGGAACCAACTCTACTTATTCTAAATTTGGTGAATCAAGAATCCAAATCATCATAAGGCTTAACCAGTTAAACCACAACTAAATCTGGACAGAAATTAAGATAGAAAACAATATTTAAATTATGCACATCAAAAGACTAACATGAAAAAAACTTGCTACTAAAATCTACTGTGAATTCAGTTCAACTCATTGAAAACTTCTTTCAAACATGGAGAAAAGTAATTAGCTTGAGAGACATTTTTTTCTTCTAATAAATCTTATTAAATTGATTCAAAACCCAAAATGAACAATATATCCAACCAACTCTGCAAACTGTGCCCGAAAGAATATTGCAATAAATCTATCACACCAAACCAAAGAATTCAAATTAACACTGCAATGATTATTGCCCGATTCAAAATCGATTCAGATTCAACCCAAAGGAAATCAGCAAAAGTTTCATTTGATTCAGATCCCACACCAGCATGAATAACCACACATGTCTGTTAACACCCCCAACTTCTAAAACCAAAACAACTAACATAAAAATTCAAAATTTCAATAACCAAACCAGAACCCAATAACCCGAAATCAACATCAATCTCATACATTCCGTTCGGCCGCACAGATCAACGTGAAAAGCGCATGGACAACACATCAAATCACACGAAACCAAGATCCGCCCAATCCAAATCTCAAGCCACAGGCAAATAAAAAAAAAAACAGGAAATGCAAAGCTTGAAAAGTAAGATAAAAAGGGAGTACCAAATGAGGAACACTTGTTGACACCTTCGAGAGTAACGACGGCGGTGAGAATGAAGACAAAGGGCAACAAGAAAGCGAGGATGAGAATAGTGTGGAAAAGAGTTCGGTAAGAGATGTGGCGAGCTGCAACCTTGATCTTCATCAAGTCAATAAACCCATTGCTGCTCGATATCGTGATGCTTCTCATGCTAGGCGAGAAATGAAGCTGCATCGCCCCAGGTCGTTGCTTCCAACAACAACAATAACAACAACAACGACAAAAACAAACCTAGCAAAAGAACTTCCCAACTTGAAAACACCAACCTGTGCGCCCAGATGTCCAGCAATAGCCACCATCAGATCCGCAGACAAGCAACCGCCCACACCCGAATTGAGATCTCCTCGTTGTCCTGTTCAAATCTATGTTCTTTTCGGATCTTCCCAAATGCCGCATTGGATTTCGCCAACTGGGTTTTCGTCAAAATTCAAACCTCGATTTGAATTCGAAATTGGGTATCTGGTTTAGGGAGCTTTCTCTCCCACAGATCAGAGAGAGAGAGGAGAAGGAAATGGGAAGAGAGAGAAAGTGTGTGTTTTTGTGTTTCTTTTTTTTCTTATTTTCTTTGTTTTGTGAAGTGGTGTTTCACGGTGGATCTATTTTCGTTTTTCCTCAATAAATTAATTATTTTTATTTTTAATTTTCGAAAAATGATAAGTATATTTTTTAGTCAAAACCGTGTTGGGTTTAGAGAGAGAAGATAGAGAGGTGTGTTTGATTTGACCTTGAAACTAGGATGGATTCAAACAAGTGAAGTGACATTTCAGCTAAATTTAGATTCCTTCCATGTTGACGGGCTCATTTTGAGATTATTTTTGTTAATTTTAGTTTAATTTTTTTACTTTACTCTAGTGGTTCGAATGTTAATTTTTCATTAAACTGAAGGAATGAAACGGTAGTAACATAATTGTGGTGATTATTTAATCTAATAATAAGAATAAAAAAATCATGTAATTTAAGTTAATAGCTAATAATAGCTACATGCAATTTTTTTTTTTTTTTTTATGTGGTATCAAGTTTGCTCTTTTAGTATTTTAGTATACAAAATTAGAAAATAATATAAGTATTGTATGTGTTACGTCATTGTACATTTAAGATAAAATATGACATTTAACATATCACATCATTTCTACAATAAATTTGGTATAAATTTTGAGAGCATTAGTGTTTCACTTTCCACAAATTAATAGTTTTAAAAGAAATTCAATGTGCAGTTTAAGATAAACATCTTTTAAAAATGGTGGAGCAAAATTTGAAAAGTTCTAGTTGACTAGGAGACTATTTTTTTTTATCGGCAAAAAGTAATTTTTATTTAATAAGATGTAAATAAAAGTATAAAATGAGGTGTACCGTCACTAACTCAGACATGAGATAGGATCGGCTAGCCAGGAGTCGAAACTAAATGAGACAATAAACGAGCTGTCTATAACAGAGACTAAGAATAAGAGAAAAACACGAATACGAGCTAAAGTGTCCTCCACCGAAGGAAAAACATCGCGAAAAATGAAACCATTTCGAGCAAGCCATACAAACCACAAAGTAGTTAAACAACATGCATCCCAAAGTTTGGTACAAATGTAGGTGGAATGGCCCAAGGCAGATGACCATGAAGCAAGAAGAGAGAAGCAAGAAGGTGGCATTGCAGTATGAATACACCACCATTTAAAAACAACCAGCCAAACTTTGTAAGCCCAGTAACAATGTATAAGCAAATGAGAAAAGGACTCCCTGTCATTGTTGCAAATGGGACATGTGCAATCGGTGGTGGCCGGCAAAATTTTTCGATGAACTAAAAACACCAGGTAAGGGACACTCTCAAGTGCTGCAAGCCAAGCGAAACACTGCATTTTGGGCGTGACGAAGGGTCTTCAAATAATTGTACCACAAGCGAACTGGACATGATTATCCGAACGGTAGAGCAAATTGTATGCTCTAGAAGTTGTGAATTTGTCGGATCGAGAGTGTGCCCAAATTCTGCTATCTGGTACAGTCGGCGACAAAACAACCCTGGCAATATCCAAGCATAACGAGTCCAATAACTCAGCTTCTCATACCCATAACCGGCGACGGTGGAAGTGACATTCAGCAAGATGCAGTGACATTCAAAAACTGACCAATAACCGGTGATAGCCACGAAGTTCTGCTCTACAACAGAGGAAGTAGCCGAGAAAACGGATGAGTCCCATAGTGTAAGGATACCTCCCGACCGGCCGACAGAGAGAGATAGGAGAAACTGGAGAGAGTCGTGCTGCCAAAAACTCGAAATGGAAAAAGAAGATATATCCTAAAGTTTAGTCTCTTGTGTGAAAACAATACTCGGTTTTGACCTACGAATGAGAGACCGAAGCCGGTCTCTCTTATGATGCGCCAATGCCCCATAATATTCCAAGTTAAGAGGCACATTGCAGAGACAATGACGCAACGAGTATGAGCTTTAAGTTGTAGGTGCGACCTCAGTAACCTGAAGCCTATCAATTACTGCATGGGAATGTTTGGACAAAATGAGTCTTTGTCATGCAAGGAAGGGTTACTGGGTGACTGCTCATTGTTGATTGGGCTTTGACTGTGTGGGCCAAGTTGCTTGGGAGGCCCAACAGATGGTGCCGGCCCAGCAGTCTCTCCTAAATGTTCCTTTAAAAATAAAGCATTGTGACTAGGTGGTCTTGAAGCAACTGAGCCTGACGAGGAAGAATCCGTAACCCAATTAAGTGCATCCGAGAAGAAAGGTAAGTCAACCCCCAAATGATCCGATAACGCGATGGAGAAGAAAACACGACCAACCTTAAGACGAATCTGCTCAGAGAGTGGGAGAAAAGACTTACAATGCACCAAGATGAAAGCCTGATCAAGGCAGGAACCTGATAATGAAGTAGGATGTGCGTATATGTAAGTTCCAAACTGTTTTACCACTTGCTTGAAAGTATTTAGGTGCCAAGCATACAACGGCACACCTCTAATAGATAGCCAGGTGAAACGGCCTCCCTTACGTCTCAAATTTTTCCACTCCTGAAAGTGAACAAACCACTGTGATAACCAACACCATTTCATTTCCCTAATGGAATTCATTAATGCTTCATCGGAGAAGGACAGACCAAAAACACAGTTCCCCAGAGATCGCACAGTGATACCAACCGGGCCTTCAGAATTCAAGGACTCATGAAGATGGGAAGCCGAGACCGGTGAACGTGACACTGCTAAAATACTCCAACGAAAGGAATCAAGCACTGAACGAGCAACAAACCCCTTGCAGAATTTGGGTCTGTTAACGGAGGACGATGAAGATTGTGGCTGCTCTGGTGTCCGGTAAGAGGGAGTGGATGAGGCCTTTTGAGAATAATTCACAGACTTACCAGACGGACGTGCCCTAGGCGGCATGAAATCTCTCGCTCAATCCACAACTAGTCGATTTTCCAGCAGGAGAGTACCATGGAAGATGCGTCTTACCCGATCCGTCGACGCACTCGAGGAGAAATGTGTGAATCCAAAGGTACGACCTGCCTTGTTAGGCTTTTGAGCAATAACATAGTCCAACACAAATTCCTTACGGCGTATAATGTTCAACAGCCACTTCGAGGTCATTTTGCGTGGGAGATTACCAAAATACAACGTGGCTGTGGGGGGATGATGAACATCACCATGAGGAGGTCAATTCTGTAATCGGCGTGAACTCGAGTTTTGGAGACTAGGGTTTCGACTAGGTTTTCCGTTAGTGACCATCTTACTAACAGCATAAGAAGAAATATTTGATTATTAGCATGACTAGGAGACTATTTGAATTAGTCTAAAACCTTGGATGTGTAGGCATGTATGAATTGATTTGGATTTCTTTTATTAAGAAATGTCTAATTGTTAATCAATGTCACTATTATATTGTATATAAGTCTTGTCATCATAAAATTGAGATTTTTATATAACCCATAGTACTAGAAAAATTATTCAAGGAGTAACCATCCCTAGTAGTTTAAAGACACATTTCTTAAGCAAATATTGTAAAATAAAATATTATTGAGTTAGATGAAAATTAGTTTGAATGTAAAAAATGAGGTGTAAAATAAAAGTGGATGACATACCTAAATTTAAATAACTAAGATATTGGATGATATATTCAAAAAGAATATTAAAATTTCGTAGTATTTGTTGGTGCATGGGCACTAATACCCAGAAAATCAATTGTGCACCATAATAACAGCCCAATACACGCCGCCAACATAAAATGAAGGCCCCAAAAGGGCACAAGAGTAAAAGTGTTAAACAAAACGTTAATATAAATAGAGCAAGGCAAAATGTAGAAAGGTATATCCTAAGAACTCTGCGACAATTAATACAGATGGAGTAGAAGAAGGTAAAATGAACTTTTGGATGCATAGACTTTTGGATGATTGTTTGGCCAAACTAGTTGTAAAAATAGTTTGAAAATGTATTTTGAAAAAATTGAATTATCAATATGTTGAATTTTAAAGAAGAATTGTTAATGACTTGTTCATAACTAGTACAATAGAGACTCATTTATTTATGAGAGATTAAAACTAGAAATAAGAAATAAAGTGGTGTAAAAGATTATTTTGGTATAGTAAGGTGTCAAAAGCCCTGAACTAGGGTTAAGAGGCATAGTCTATTTTTTGAACACTATTGGTTTCTCGTATATATACGCCTTTAGGCCGTTGCAAGAAAGAATTTCGTCATTTTTCTGAATAAAAATAAATAAATAAATAAACTAAACTTTTCTAAAAACAATATATTTGTTAATTTAACTAACTTTCCTAAGGTTTAAAAAACAGTGGTCCTTCCGTCTGTATGACGCCGTTTTGTCCTGGTGACTGTTAGAGTTTTTCAGTTTTTGGTTAATCAAAGGTGGCTTACAAAGGCGGCGGTTTTGGTTACATCACCATCTCATCAACAAATATTAAAGATGTGGTGATTGTTGGGTTTTTGGAGTTAGCAGATTAAAGACGACGACGACAGTGAAGCGGCGTGAGGGCGACGTCGAGTCTTGTTTTCGGAGAGACAAAGCGCAGCCATGGCGTCAGATCTGCATGTTCTTTGGCAGCTTATGGGCTTCTAGGTCGTGATCGATCTTGTAATTCTTTTTGGGTGCTTTTAGTGATGGTAGATGGTGTTTCCAAACAAGCCATGTCGAGTCTCACATAATCTGGGGTGCATATAGCTATGGTTTGCTAGTTTGGGTTCGTTTAGTTTAGATTTTGTTAGTTTGTGTTTGTTCGAGTTCTGCTTTATTAGTTTGGTTTAGCTTAGTTATTTCTTTATTAGTTCGGTTTGGTTATTTTTTGCTTTATTACTTGGGTTTGATATGTATTGGGATTCTAAAGTTTCTGAATTAGCCATGTCGGATCTCGAGTTAGGATCCGGGGTGCCAGGTATTAGTCTGCTCAACATTTTCAAAACCGACCCGAATTGGCCGGGTTGTCTGATTGAGCCGATAACCAGTGGGGTGACCAATCCAGGTCTTTAATTATTAGGTAACATGGTCAAACCCGGGCAAACCGGTCAAAATCGGTGACTCAGACCGGTTTTGTAAAATAACTATAGGAAAATAATTTGAATTATTAATTGATTTATTAGAAATTTAAAATTAATTGATTGATTGATTGAAGCTAAATAAACATATTAATTAATTTTTAAAGGTAAATATTGACTTATTCCGATTTTTTAGTTATGAAATTTTTAGAATTGTTCATTTTTATGTTAAATGTTAATCTAATCTAATCTAATTTATATATATAATTGGAAAGACATGCTCTTTTTGAGCGACACATCGTACATTCTTT